>JAGKTI010009502.1:17429-30811 GCA_018397915.1 Birgus latro | reverse complement strand
ATATACATATATATATACTGTATATACTTGTCCCTATATTATCCAGTAGAGCTGCTGTTATATGGCATTTATATCTGCCAAGTTGTACGAAAGGTCTAACTAAATCAAAGGACTGAGCATCCTTAGTAGTTAATAATCCTGTAATGACTAGATTTACTTTGACAATAATAGGTAACTTTAATTTCTCTACAATGTCTGCAGAAATGAAGGTTTTCTGTGCACCCGTATCAAAAAGAGTACATGCTAATATGTTTCTATTTTCTATTATTACCTTCACATCTGCAATTGGAACTGCAGCTGGCACTATTACTGTAGTATTCGCTTTCCCACCTGTCATATTGACACTTGCAGTTTTAGGAACCTTATTTTATCATCCGTGGTCACAAGGCACTGTGATGACTCTCCTTTTTACATTTGAAATAAAGATTTAGTTTAGTCTTACAGTCCGCAGTAGGGTGTTTGGAATTCATACAGATCATACAACAATCCAATTACTGAAGCCTCACTATTCTAGAAGCGTAATGAGGATAATGTTGTCAAGATGCACTGGAATGTTGTTCACCACAAAACACACAGACCTTCCTGTCCTTTACCATGGAAATTTTTATCTCTTTATTTTCATCCGCTTGTCTATTCCTTGTCCTTAATGTTTTATCCTCAGATTTTAAAGAGCTAAGAAAAACACTATTCTCTTCTTTAGGTACAGACTTAGCCGTTCCTGACTTAGGTTTCCCAGCCAATTGGTTAGTGGTTCTTTTCCTTATTTCACCCTTCTGTTTATTTTCAGCATGCTTTACTGTTCCTTGCAAATGTTTACAGAGTTGCAGCAAACCTTCCTCAATCTCCTCACAGGAGAAATCATCCTTTTGGTACACCTACCATACAAGGTATCCTTATTTCTAGGTAGAAGCTTTAAGGACACATTTCTAGAAAGCACCCAATCTGCTGCTTTAACATCTGCATAAGTACCTAAAGGCTTTAAATTACAACTCATCGCAATCCGAAAATTTGGTAAGGAATCAAAATCATGTTTAGTTATGGGTAATTCAATTAGAGCCTTCAATAATTGGGTAATGACCTGCTCCCTGTCTTCATAATTCTGTCTATGGATAGTCAAAGCCGCATCATAATTGATTTCCTCCACAGGTAGTTCCTTTATCAACTAGTAAGGTGTCTCCTTGACCTGTCCTAACAGATAGGAAAGTTTACTCACACTGGGGATATCTGTTCTGTCATGAACTAAGTATTTAAACTGATCCCAGAAGACTTTCCAATTTTGCTTCCCATCAGACTCTGGAAGCGTAATTTGTGGTAGTACAGCTTTACTCCGCTGTTCCACAACTTGTGTTTCTGCGGTAGTATTAGCCAATTTAGACTCACACAGCTTCACTATTGTTATATTTTAATCTAATTTACCTTCAAATTTGGTAGTCTCCGAGTCCAAAAGACATATATCCTCTTTCAATATTGCTGCTTCTAAATTAGCATAACTTTCTTCATCCTTAGTCCATCTACCCTTTAGTATAATCAAAAGACTTTTTAATTTTTCCTTTGTCTGAGGTGTTTCTTCAAATAATTGCCTACAGTCATTTATGGCTCTCGTTACCCATCCAGCCTTACAACTGGATGACCTCTGTAACAAACAAATAGACATTTTGACTGATTTCTAAATTACTTGAATTACCATTGATTTCAATTCTACAACCACAAATTTACCTGAGCTCAGTAGTTATTAATCATTTTAAATTTTGAGGAGTGTAGGGATTTGGTTTATGATATTAAACCTATCTCCCTGGGTTGCTAAACCTCTTGGGTTGTCTTTATCCGCACACTCAGTTTCCAAATAACCCAAATTTCCCTTGTCCTTGGATTGGGTTTAGGGTATTAAACTTATCTCCCTGGGCTGTTAAACCTCTAGGGTTATGTCTTTATCCCCACTCTCAGTTTCCAAATTAATCCAAATTTCCCTGACCTCAGAACCAATTAACATCTTAATACAGCATAGGACCACCCAAAGCTTGTACAGCGCAGAATCATTCTTGTTTTAATTCAGTGTAATCTATAAATTTCTGCAGAACCGCTTCTCTGCCACTGTGATTCCAGTGTATACCATTGGCTTTTTGAGTTGTCTGGAAGGGATTTGCATTAAAGTGGATAAAATCCTTTCCCTTCCTTATCATCTGCAAATTCCTATTTACGGCGCTGCTAACTAATTTCTTCGTACTGTAGCAAACTGGTGAACCATATGGTAGGTTTCTAGGCTCAAGAAGTGTTATGGTTACCGAGGATTTACATGAACCTTCAATGGTTCCTACCACGGCTAAAATGGTTTCAGCAATATCAGTAACTTTTACATATCCATAGATGTCATTTCCTACCAGGAAAAGAACAGTGCGATCATGCTCCAAGTCCAATACGGCATTTAGCTGCTCATCATCAGAAAAGGAACTTGACCTTCCCCCATGAGCTCTGTAAATACGTATTTCTGTGTCCGTTTCTTTTACGGAACATGGAAGTACATTGTGCCCAACGAACCCGACCTTGAAATCATTCATCGCCTCTGCACACATATGTTTTCCTCACCTGAGGCACCAAAATACGTCGGAATGTTTTTATACACTCCTTTATCTGACGAGTGTTAGTCTAAACACAACCAATGGTAAATTTACATAAGTCTCTTAGGAGATTAGGGTATAATAAATCCTCTAACTCACAAATAATTACTATTCTTATATCCTAGCTAGTTCCCTCCGATTTGGCCAAATCATAAAGGTTACTTAGCTAGATAGAGTCGGGTTAAAAGATGATGACGGGCCTGATGAATGAATAAAGGAATGACTGAAAATGTGACATGGTGGTGCAACAACAGAGGTCATATGCCGCCGAACACAAATAATAAAAGAAAGTCAAAATATATATATATAAAAATAAAAACAATAAAAAGCAAAGAGAAAATCGATGCTTAAAACCAGCCAACAGTATAAAAGAAACACGATAAAAGGTAAAGTGAACAACGATGCATAAAACAAACCAACAGTATAAAAGAAACAACCAAAACTAAAAATATGATGCAAAGATAGAGGTTAAAACTAGAACATTATCAACAGAACACTAGCTAAAAGAAGGTAAAGCTGTACAGTTTGTGGAGAAGGCCAGAACGCAACACAAAGGAGAAGGTGCCTCCCCCCACAGCACAAGCCTCTTTCTCAAGCACCGAGGAGAGAAGGTATGATCTGTTGTCGGCTCGGCACCTGGAAAGTTACCGTCGCGAAGGTCCCCAAGACTGGGGCATTCGGTAAGGAGGTGCCGCACAGTCAAAGGAACCAGACAGTCATCACAATAGGGAGGGGGTGCCCTCTCCATTAAAAAACCATGAGTCATCCTAGTGTGGCCAATCTGGAAACGAGCCAAAGCCGTTTCCCACTGTCGGGACACTCCCACATATCCCCTATCGCCCAGGTTCCGACGAATGCTGCGGAGATTGTTTGCCCCTGCTGCATCCCACCTCCTGTGCCAGCAGAAAAGAATAGCCTCCACAGTGGTTGCAAATAAATCCTTGGATGGGACACGGTAATGAGGAGAGGAAGGGCGAGAGGCAGCAGCTCTAGCCAGAGTCAGCACGCTCATTGCCTACGACCCCCACATGAGCAGGGACCCAATACGGTTGTAGAGAGTATCCTCGCCTACATAATACGAAGAGCCACTCCAAGACACCTAGGACTAGAGGATGTGATGGGAAGCCACGAGACAAAGCTTGTAGGGCACTGCCTGAGTCACTGAAAATGGTAAAAGAAGCTGGAGGAAAACTAAAAATCAATTCAACCGCAACTAAGACGGCAGTGAGTTCAGAAGTAAAAACAGATGCAGAAGAAGGAAGACCCACCACGGCTAAAATCAAGAAAAGTAACACCAAAGCCTGTCTTCACACGGGATTTTGAGCCATCAGTATATACAAGGATCTAGTCACTGTGAACAGAAGCATTTCTAGAATATAAGACGACACTGCCTGTGGGAAAAGAGAGGCCTTCATCTCAAGGAAGCAATCACATGGCTGTATCTCTGGGAGAAGCCAGGAGGCCACTTGGGGGACAAGCACAGGGCAAACAGGGGAAAACTGGACATCCAACTCCCCCATGGCAACGCTCGCTCTGTACACAAATGAGTGTTGATAGCGAGGATGGGTGTCATAAAAGGGGTGAAGATCAACCTCAGAGACAGTATTACAACTCAATGAGGCTGGAAGACAGTGAAGGCAGTGCCAACATTGCACCATTAAAGACTGCTGGCGGAGATCCAGTGGCAGTTCGTTTACATCGACCAACAGACTTGCAATCGAGAAAGACCGGAAAGCCTCAGTTGACAGATGAATCCCAGCATGATGGACCCAATTTAGTGGCTGCAGCCTTGCCTCAGTAGCAGAAGATTATACTACACACCCATAGTCCAATTTGCTCCTTACTAAGGCATGGTAAATGCGGAGCAGGATGGTTCTGCCAGTGCCCCAAGACAAGTGAGATAGAGTCCGTAGGAGAGACAGGGCATGGGGAGGAACGATAGTCGTAAGAACCGGATATGTGGTACCCATGTCAGTCTCCTATAAAAAACAAGACCAAGAAACCTTGTCTCGTCCACACATCGCACCCTGTGGCCATATAACTGGAGGTCTGGGTCTGGGTGTACACCTTTCAAACGGCCACCGTCTTCGTTGGGGAGAAACGGATGCTCTGCATGGTGGCCCACCGAGAGACGCTCTCCAGAGCAAGCTGTATGCGACGTTCAGCCACGGACATTCGGGAAGCAGCATACCATAGAGCCAAACCATCAACATACAGTGAGGCTGACACTCCTTCTGGAACTGAGGACACAATACAATCCAAAAGCAAAATCGAAAAGGGTCATACTGAGGACACTTCCTTGAGGTACCCCTTCCTCCTTAGGGTGACACCAACCCTAACCTTGAATGAGTGGTCACGCAGAAAATTTACTATCAATAGGGGCAGCCAACCATGTAAACGTAAAGAATGGACTTGTTGGGAGATACCAAACTGCCATGTAGTATTATATGCCATTTCTTGGCCAAAGAAAATGCACACCAGATGCTGCTGTCTAGCAAATGCATACAAGCTGCAGCCTTAAGATGGACCAGTGCATCTGCTGTTGAGCGATATTTTCAAAAACCACACTGACAACGAGAAAGACATTCAATCTTTTCTAGGAAATACATTAGGCGCATATTGACCATTTTCTCATATAATTTACACAGGCCAGATGTTAAGGCAATTGGCCGATACTCCAGTGGGTTGTAACCTGCCTTCCCCCGCTTCTGGAATGGCAGGACAATAACCTCACGCCAAGAGGAGGGAAGAGAAAATTCCTTCCAGATTCCATTAACAAGGCTGAGGAGAAAAGACAGTGCATCATCATTCAGGTGCCAAAGCATTGCATAGGGAACATCATCCGGCCCTGGTGAGGTGTCATGACAGAGGGAGAGGGCAGATTGGAGTTCAGGATAAGAGAAAGGGACGTTGTAGGAGTTGTAGGACTCCACATTCCCTGAATGGAATTCCAGCACCCTTGCATCCTCTATCTCCCATTGTCTGGCAAAAAATGATGAGCTAGCATCTCTATGACTGACCGCCGCAAAGGCAGATGCAAAAATGTTGGCCACAGGTGCAGGGTCTCCGACAGGGCTCACCTTAATCAGCACAGGGGACCTGCTTTGAGTGAATTTTCCTTAAATCCATCGCACCCTCTTCCACACCTGAGACACTGGCATCTTTGAGTTTACAGATGACACATAAGCCATCCAAGAGTCTCGCCTAGCTTGTTGCAGTACCTGAGAAGCCATAATCCACGCCCTTCTGAACTCGAAAAGATTATATTCTGTCCTGCATCTTTGATAACGGGAGAAAGCTAACTTCTTTGCTCATACAGCAACACTGCAATCCTCATTCCACCGTGGGACAGGTCGATAGCAATACATTCCAGAGGTTTTAGGAACATCATGAAGGGCAGCAGAATGCAGAACAGAGGTAAAGAATGAAACAGCCTCACCAATATTCGGAAAGTCTTCAACTGAGGCATTAACAGAAATTAGATAAGAGAAAAGGGACCAGTCAGCCATATCCAATCTCCACCTCAGTAGACGGGAACAGGAACTAGATTCTGGTGCAGTAAGGAGGATGGGAAAGTGATCACTTCCATGGAGATCCTCCGTAACCTCCCATGTAAAGTCCAAGAGACAGTTAGGAGAACAGATAGAGAGGTCAATTGCAGGAAATTAATTCGTTTGGGGGTGAAAATGTGTAAATGTCCCAGTATTGAACAGGGCAAGATTCTCATCCTCCAGTAAGGACGCCAACAAACTCCCACATTGGTTAACAAGACAGGACCCCACAAAGGGTGGTGACCATTAAAGTTCCCAAAGAGAAGAAAGGGCATAGGTAACTTTTTTTTTATGTGACCGACTCTGGGCAAAGGCTTCAGGGCCTATGTCTTGGTGGCAGTAGCCTATCCCAAGGCCCATTAGTCCTCCTACACCTCCACATAACTGGCCAAGAAGGTTCTTAAGTTTCACCCTACCGACTGCTCTGTTAGGCAGTAAATAAATGGAACATACTGCATACCAGCGGTGGGGATATAACAGCACAGCAACACATTGGAGGTTAGACTGGAGGAGGACTGGCTGATGAGGGATGTCAGCTCTCACTAAAATAGCACTACCCCCAACAGGACCCTGGGTTGGTGCTGAGTAAAAAGCATTGTACCCAGGTGGTGCATGGGGGGTGGTAAACCCTACAAGAGTTTCCTGGAGACACACACACATAGGGGAACAATTCAGGAGGGTCTGCGGTTCCTCCCAGTTACCCTCGACAGTTCCATTGTAGTAAACTGGCTGAGAACGCCATAGTACCCATAGTGAAGGAAGAATCAGGATGAGGGGCTAGACAACCTTGACCCCCCAGTTGGTTTGGGTTGATGCTTATGAGAGCCCTTTGGAGGAGCTTACCCAGCACTAGAAACCCGCACCCTCTGTCTAACATACAAAGGCAAACGTTAGGATGAGGAAGTAAGTTTTGCAGCACCCCTTCTTGGAGTGGGCATGCCAGTTTGTTTGGAAGGCCGCTTGGGGGCCACCTTTGGCAGTGTAGGATGGCCAGTGCCCTCACCAGGAGCCCCAGAAGTGGAAGCAGAGTCCACATGACCCAAATCATTTCAGGAGGCTATCCTATGCTTCAGATCTGAAGTACCAACGAGCTGTCCAACAACATCCCCAGGTGGGGACCGGACCAGAGCTGAACCATCAGCTTCAGCTGTCACCTGTCTAGATCTCCCAGCCTGCTGGACAGATGGAACAGGAGAGGTGTGGACAGAAGGCTCAACAACAGAGACCTTAGGTGGCCGGTCTTTATGTTCAGAGGACTCTTATGAACAACGGTGACGTTTGCGAAGTACAGATGGAGCCTCGGGCATTCTGGCTACGATGCGGGAAGGAGTCCGGTAAACGTGGACATCTGCCACCACCACAGAAGTGTGCAAGTCGTCAGCCATCGAAGTGGAGGAGGAAACATTTGGAGTAGTGGTCGGGCAAACATCATTGTCACCAACAGTACTAACCATGGGGACAGCATTCTGCATATCACGAGCTGAAGGAGTGGGTACTGGACTGGGTCAAGGCTGTCTCTGAGATACAGGGCGATGCATTGGTGTTTGAGAGAGGACAGAAGCATATGTAACCCCTGGCTGAAAGAAGAGTATCTGGGCTCTCCTTTCTGCTTCAGGAAACAAAACCCTCTCACGTGTATGAATGGACAAAATCTTCTTTTCAAGGCAGTATCTTGGACAGTTTTTAGAAGAGATAGCATGAGGACTTACACTATGATAGCATTTAATGGGTCCTGTACAGTCGCTGGTATGGCTTGATCGATCACAAGAGACAAACACCAGGAAGGCCAGCCTGTGCACGGTGATAAAATTTGTTAACGTGACCATATTCCTGACAGTGGAAACATCGCTTTGGGGTCAGCACATACGGCTTCACAGGAAGTGATAGCTATGCCAGTTTCACGGATCTAGGCAAATTCAATTTGTTGAAAGCTAAGCCTTGGAGTCGGGGTCAAAATACCATCAATCTTTTTCCGCAGGCGCTCAACCTTCAGCACACCAAACGACTGCAGCTCCTCCAACAGTCGCTCCTCCGAGTACCAGAGGATGTCACAAGAGAAAACAACTCCCTTAGACTGGCTGAAGGTTCCATGAGGAACACAGGTAACAGCAGAGCCAGCAACAGAGGTCAAAGTCATTAGGCATGAGCTCTCTTCTGGGAAGGGCACCTCATTTAGAATGCTTCCATCCCTTTGGGATGAGAGCTTGGGCTGTCTTCCACAAGCCGACACTATTGCACGGTGCAAAGCAAACATATGAGTATCAATATCTAAACTGACCCTCCTACGGAAGATTTCATCACCAGATATTTGGCGTATGACTCCGGCACCGGCTCATCTGTGCTCAACCCCAGAGCCATACCTACCCGAAGTGACCGCCTCCCAGTCCCACTTGAATGCTAGGGCAAAGAGGACATTCACCAGGGGCCTCGTAAGGCTGCAGGTTGCAATAAGGGAGTGTCCCGGAACACAGCCAGTCATCACCAAATTGCTTTTTGTTCGACACCATATGTCTAATTAAAAACTCCATTCCCCCACCCCTCCACCCACCATGGAGCCCAAAAATGGGAGGTTGTATGCCAGAGATGACACCACTGGTGACCCCAGAGGTGGCAGGAGACTATACTCAGGGAACCACTGGGGGACCTGGGCGAGGGTGACTCCAGGACGATAGGAGCCACCAGACCCTCAGTGCCCACTTGATCCTAGCCAACGCATGACCAGCCTATTGACCTGGTCGGGCCCAACTAGGCCGCCCGTCTAGCCAGAATAAGGGACCAAAGAGGTGTATTGCTAGCTGCACGGTGCATTGTGCAGCATCGCTCAACCCCCAGGATTCCCGTCTCCCAGCACTACAGGACGCCATGCACAGCAAACACGTGGGGGAGCAACAGTCCTGCCCTAGATGCCAAATGGGCAGGGACTAACATCACCAGCAGGCCTCCTCCACCAGTGATGTAGGGGGTGCTTGGTCCACAGGGCCGACAAATGCCGAACCCTACAAAGGTAGGTATGCCTCCAAAGTAGGTGGCACCGCCAACCACGCCTCAAGCTCCGCCTCCGCGTCAAGGTGACCCCCTGCAGCGGGAGACGGGCTTGATGTCTTAGTTGGTTTGCCTGGGGCTTCCAAGCGTCCTGGGTGAGTTATTTACAGCGTGCAGCTCAGACAAGCTCTTGGAACAGAATGGCAGAAATAATGGTGAGTCTCTCTCCCTCATAGGATTTTTGAGATGCCAACTATTTATTAATTACAACTGGCTAAATACAGTTAAATTATTTCATGAAATATACAAGTAGAATCTAACTTTATTTAATATTATTTTTGATTAAACTAAAGCCAAATATTTCCTTTATCTATAATTATGTATTAAACCCTCATCTGCTTTTCATGTGAGGGCACATCATCCCTACCACGCAGGTGCAGTTAGGTCAATGGAAAATTCCCAAGTATTTACATGTATTTACAATATAGTTGTCCACAAGGGTTAAATGCGGTAGCATTTAATTTATTAATAATAAGAATTATTAACAACGTAATCTCTGGATTATAAAATCGCTTGAATTAGTCATGAACGCTCTTCGGGTTTTCCTCTCTTTTTAATATGGACAACTATTTTAAAAAGTAGAGTGCAGCTGCTCTGGGGGAAAATATTTCCCACACTCCTTTTCTTAACACTTCATGACCATCATCATATTCTAGAGTTAATCTCTTGTTACAGCTCGGTGATAATGAGAGAGAGAGAGAGAGAGAGAGAGAGAGAGAGAGAGAGCACTACATCGAGTGAGCAGAAGACAGGCGCACATCATCACCATCATCAATGTTCGTTTCATTTATAAAGGCTTCATCATGCTTCAGTGCATTTGCCTTGGTCGTCACCTAATGGCTGATCTCCATGCTGTTCAATCTCTAGCAGACTCTCTATCCGTAGAATTAAAGGTACACACGGACCTCAGGTCACGTCCGTAAAGTCCCTAGCCCAGACGAGGGGAACGGAGACAACCCCAGCCCATCCTTGTACAAAGCTGCATTGACGGTGTGCGACCCACACCTCCCTATGTACGTCACTAGGTAGCGGGGGCAAAGTTTTCCAGCAACATGTTCTTGCTGGCACAAACTTGTGTCATAGTAGGGCACACTGTGGGGTGTGTAAAGCACAAGTTGGGTAGCGTACTGTGGACAGAGAAACGTGTTTGGGAGAGTATGCTGGCCTACACTCTGTGTTAAAAACACCCTGATAAAGGTAAGAAAAAGGGGATAGTCAAGAGGTCGTCCAGAGGTTAGTGAGTTTCAGCCCACCCTTACTTTCTCGGGAGTAATGCCCTAATCGGATGGAGCTACGCTGTACTCTTTACAAGAACAACAACACCAACAACAACAGCAACAACAACAACAACAACAACAACAACAACAGCAACAACAACAACAACAATAACAATAATAATAGTAATAATAATAATAATAATGTAGGTATTATAGGCACTAGTATATATCTCATATCACAAAGTGCAGCATGTAGTGTCTGCTGGAGACACACACAGATTCTCACTAGGAATGTCATTCCACATGATGTATATCCACAATCCTGTTGCCCCAGACCATCAAGAATCTATTAACACATGATGTATCTCAAACAGTCTCTTTGTAGTCCAGACGACCAAGAATTGCGTGACGTATTCAGACACGTGGGAAAACCTGCTCCAGTCAGTTAGTCCACGTGAATGGAAATCTACCAGATCCTACTTCACACACACACACACACATCCTCTCCGAGCTGTATATAATGTTGGAGAGATTCCCATCAGGTCAGAAGGGGTTAGAGAGAGCCAGAGAGTACGATCCAGGGCAGAAGGCAGGAGATAGGGTCAGCTAGGAGGTTTGCCATCATTCTGCGTTACGCTCTGTCAATCATACTTCAAATTAACAGTGTACAATAAACTCTGTAACGCAAGAGTGCTCTGTAACTCACCTCGCATATGATACACAAAGGGGGAAGGTGAGAAAGAGAGAGACCTACCTATTCACTCTACTTGACGATGCACAATTGTACTTGCAGCTGCCCACGTTACTGTCCATTGGTGATACGGGAAGCCATTAATATGCACTACAACTACAATATCTCCATCTAATCAAACCCATTGGCTACGTTCATCGATATTGGCAGCAGTGCTTATTAATGGCTTCCCACAACAACATACTTCAATCAAGTTGGATACTGTTATTATTATTATTATTATTATTATTATTATTATTATTATTATTATTATTATTATTTTTATTATTATTATAATCGAACGAGAAGCGGTGGTGCTCCCCATCCACTCACTCGATGTAGTGCTCCTTTGGGTGTCTGCCTTTTCCTCCCTTCCTTCCTCTTCTGTCTTTCCTTCCTTCATTATTTCCTCTTCCTTTCCTACGGGTGACTTTACACTCCCTCTTCTGTCTTTCTTTCCTTCGCTCTTTCCTCTTCCTTCTGCCTATGGGTGACTTAACGCTGAGTGACAAGCCATGTGGTTTCCTGTACACAGGGAAACCATTTACTACGCAAGGTGGTAACCATATAACCAAATTATGGCACCTGGTGTTTTAGTGGTTAATTAAGACACTCCAATTGGATTGAGCCTGTGTAGGTTTACATCCAAGGGGTTGTTGGGGTTTATTGCTCATGTAATGCGACTCAGGGATGGGCGAGGCTGGTCACTCTCATCTCAAATGTCAAGACCAATTTGTCTAGCTCCCGGTTCCTACGCTCCTCATGGGGCAACATAGGACTGGATGATGGATGGATGGATGGAGGATAATAATAATAATTATAATAATAATAATGATAAGAAGAAGAAGAAGAAGAAGAAGAAGAAGAAGAATCCTGATTATCATTAATGTTAATGAAAGGCAAAATATTATTAGTAATCCCTCTAATATCCGGACGTCCAATAACCGGATATACTCACTAACCGGACATTCTGGGCTGCCCAACCCCCAAAATGAAAAAAAAATCCGAAATAATCGATTAATTTTCGATTTTTTGGGACCGCGTCAGTTTGAATTTCCCGTGTGTGCCAATCCCCTCTGTTTACACTCGTGACGCCACGTGACGCCACTATCGGTCGCCATTACCCACTCCCCTCCTCCCTCGTGAACAACTCCGAAAATGGCGGCCAAAGTGATTGCTTTTGTGGTGATACCCTACCTCCTACAGTGCTTGATACTGCTCTTCACCTTCTTCATCATGTGTGTGATGATGGCCCCGCCTCCTGAGAAGAGGAAAAGAGTGGTTCTGACTCTGGAGAAGAAGAGGCAGATATTGGACAAGGTGGACGTCGGCTCGTCAACAGGGCGCATCTTACATGAGTTCAACCTCCCTCGCTCCACCTTGTTTGATATCAAGAAGTCCCGAGACAAACTACATCAGTACACGGCTGATTTCGCATCGAAGACCAGACGAAACGTGCAAAGGAAGGTGATGTTTACTCCTAAGTATGCAGACATCGACCGCTCCACGTTCATTTCGTATCGACAACAACGGGCTGCTGGTGTGTTGGTACGTGGAACGGAGCTGAAAGCTGCTGCTGAGAAGTTCACAAGGCTCCATGGGTCGTCACTAGACCACACGGGAATTTACTGTTGTGTACAGTGCAGTGAAGTGATGTTATTCCAGTTATAAAAAAAAAAACCTTGGTGAAAGTGTTGGTGAGAAGTGCTGGTGATTCTCAAGTGGAAAGGTGTGTCAGGTGCAACGTCTTCCTGTCAGAGTCTGAGATGATAGAGTGGGTTATTACATCATTACGGCCGCTTTTTGTTTGTAAGTACCCTAACTTCATGCCTAACATGCTTTCATCATGCTGTACATGTGTTAAAAAATTACCGAAAATGTTAATCATAATTTCCTGCTTGCTATTTAATTTTTCCATGCATGGTTCTTAAGTAAAACAGCTAGAAAAAAGGTTGAAGCAGTTAATTTCATGTCCGGTCCTAACCTAACCTAACCTATGGTTACCATAAAGATTTTCATGCCTAACCTGTTTTCATGATGCTGTTAATGTGTTAAGAAGTTACCCTAAATGTTAATCATAATTTCTTGCTTGCAATTTAATTTATCCATGCATGGTTCTTAAGTAAAACAGCTAGAAAAAAGGTTGAAGCAGTTAATTTCATGTCCGGTCCTAATCTAACCTAACCTATGGTTACCATAAAGATTTTCATGCCTAACCTGTTTTCAT
>JAGKTI010009502.1:0-17368 GCA_018397915.1 Birgus latro | reverse complement strand
TTACCCTAAATGTTAATCATAATTTCCTGCTTGCAATTTAATTTATCCATGCATGGTTCTTAAGTAAAACAGCTAGAAGAAAGGTTGAAGCAGTGAATTTCATGTCCGGTCCTAGCCTAACCTAACCTATGGTTACCATAAAGATTTTCATGTCTAACCTGTTTTCATCATGCTGTACATGTGTAAAAAATTACCCTAAATGTTAATCATAATTTCCTGATTGCTATTTAATTTTTCCATGCATGGTTCTTAAGTAAAACAGCTAGAAAAAAGGTTGAAGCAGTGAATTTCATGTCCGGTCCTAACCTAACCTAACCTAACATTGTGTTAATCATAATTTCCTGCTTTTAATTTAATTCTTTCATGCATGGTTATTAAGTGCACCAGCTATGAAAAAGGTTGAAGCAGTGAATTTCATGTCCGGTCATAACCTAACCTAGCCTAACTAAACCTAACCTAACTTAACCTAACCTAACCATTTTTCTGGTAGCAATTAACATCATTTACTGTATTTGATGCTTTGTATCCAATAATTTAGTGCAAAAAATGTGAGAAAAGATGATTTCCATGTCCGATACTTACTTATACTATGTTGGCAAGTTCTGAGCTCCTATGACTCACTCACCCCTAAATCATCATTTTTTCGTTAAAATTCAATAAATTCATGCTATGTATGCATTATTTATGTGAAAAGGGACCTAAATAAGTGCTATACATGTCCACTAGGGAGGTAGGAAGGTAGTTTTCTGATTTAGGTTAGGTTAGTTTAGGGTCATGAAAAACCAGTGCTGGAGCTTCAGGACCAATATCCGGACAAAACCAATATTCGGACATGCCTTTGGCTCTGTTACGTCGGATATTGGAGGGATTACTATTATTATTTTTTAAAGGCTATCCAAGGAGGTGATGGCGGTCGCTGCGGGGACACTGTGGCTTGGCCTGGGTTCGTACTGCCTTCTTGTCCATGCCCGCCTGCCCCACTGCTGTGGTAAGTTACTCATGCACTCAGGCAGTATCGTGATGGCAATGTATGGAGTAGATGGGATAATGACGCCTTGCGAGTTTAGGGAAACTATCTATCTATCTACCTAGGCTGCCTCCACCAAGAAAAGGGAGGTAGCTGGAACAGGTCAACACACTACCAATTTACTCATCCACTCATACACATTCATTCGCATCTTAGCCCCAAAGGGGAGAAGGGACAGATCCTCACCGCACCACACCACACAAGGGTCAACAACACAGTGCAGTCAGTGACATCCGCAGCAGGGCCCGACAGCAAAGCTGGTTTACCCCTGCCACATCATAATGGACCCATCCCCTTACCCGCACCTGACCTGATCAGCTGATCAAACAAAATGCGGGAGAATATCCCCTCAGGGCTGTGTCATCATTTATTCATTCACAATTTCCCTCCATTCATTTCTATCACGCACAGCCACTCTTCCTTGCTCAACAGACAACCCTCTCGCATCCAACGCTCTCTTCACAATGTCCATTCATCCTATTCGTGGTCTTCCTCTCAGCCTTACACCTCTCACATCAGATCTAATTATCTTTTTCACCAATCGCTCATTTTCCATTCTCTCCATATGCCCAAACCATCGCAACACCCTCTGCTCAACTCGATCAGCCATCTCCCGAACAATTCCAGTTCTCCTTCACACTTCACCATCTCTCACTCGATCGATACGCGTCACTCCACGCATACTCCTCAGACACCTCATCTCCATTACATTCAAACTTTTCCTCTCTGCTACACCCATATTCCATGTTTCAGCCCCATATAATGCAGTCAGTACCACAATACCCTCATACAGCCTTCTCTTTACATCGATTCTGATTGAACGACATCTAAACACTTTTTTCATTCCTCCCAGCACCTCTCCAACTTCATTCATTCTAAACTTCACTTCTGCATCTACTGTATTCTTCCATCCACAGCAACATGTGACCATAAATACTTAAAACACTCAACCTTCTCAAGCAACTCACTATTCAAAACTATATTCATCATCCTACCATCTACCAACCTCGTACACTTCATTACTTTACTCTTATTCTCATTTATTTTCTGTTTCCTCCTTTCACACACCCTTCCAAACTCCTCTACCAACTGTCTCAGTCTCTCCTCTGAATCAGCCACCAGTGCAGTATCATATACAAACAGCAGCTGCTTCAGATTCCACTCTCTACCATCATTCACCAGACTCAGTCCTCCACCTAACACTCTTACATTCACCTCCCTTACAACACCATCCACATAAATATTAAACAACCAAGGCGACATCACACATCCCTGCCGCAGCCCCACTCTCACGGGAAACCAATCACTCACAGTATTTCCCACTCTTACACACGCTCTACTATTTACATAAAAACTTTTCACTCCTTTTAGTAACCTGCCATCAAGCCCATACAATCTTAAAACATTCCAAAAAGCCTCCCTATCAATTCTATCATATGCTTTCTCTAAATCCATGAATGCCCAAAACACATCCTTACCTTTTGCTAAATACTTTTCACACACCTGTCTCACAGCAAACACCTGATCCACACATCCCATCCCTCTCCTAAAGCCACACTGCTCATCACCAATCACTCTCTCTGAACCCTCTCTAACTCTCTTAATTAACACTCTACCATTCACCATACCTACAACACTCAACAGACTTATACCTTTAAAGCTAGTACATTCATACTTATTGTATAGATATCAATTACCAGTGGTTACAGACAGCCTATGGACCGTAAAGTGTGATATTTACCTTGCTTGCATTTTGTACATTTGTCTCTTATTACTGCATTCATTTACATGCATTTACTATCTTGCAGATTATACACATTAATTACACATGTGCATGTCAGTACACTTACACTACTGCATTTACAGGTATCACTTCATTCATTGTAAGACCATACTGAAGGATTATGCAACGTGGCAACGTTTACTAATGTAGCGGCAACATTGCTTTCCTATTTCCCGCCAAACGCTGTATATACTTTCAGTGGTCGCTGGGAGTGGGTGAGAAGAGGTTCAACCACTTCTTGCTCACGTTAGCTTCCTGTGTAGCTCTAATAAATAAGGGAAAAGGACCTACTCTTCTTCAATACCTTCTCCAGTGTTTGTACAGTGTAAAGACCCCCATCACTTATCACCCTTACCTTTGTACAATGGGATCACACAAGTACTTGCCCAGTCAAATGGCACCATACCTTGCACAAAGCACACATTCAACAATCTTACTATCCGGTCAACAATAGTCGCTCCACCACATTTCAGGCATTCCACAGCACACCCATCCATACCTGCAGCTTTCCCTGTTTTCATCTGCTTTACTGCCTCTTGCACTTCCTCCATCATGATCAAAGATTCATTCAACTCTCCCAACACATCTATTCCTTACACCCTTCCATCTGCCACAATCTCAGCCTCCCTTTCCTCCTCAACATTTAACAATCTTCCAAAATACTCCGCCCATCTCTTCCTTACTGCATCCATCTCAATTAACATCCTTCCATCCTCTGCTTTTACTCGCTCCTCCTTCCCAGACTCTCCCTTTTGCACCCTTTTCACCTCCTTCCAAAATATTTTCTTATTCTCTTGAAAATTCTCAGTCAACCGCATACCCCACCTCTCATCTGCTGCCACTTTAGCATCATGCACAACCCTTCTCGCCCTATTTCTCTTTTCCTTATACCTCTCATATGGCACCTCATCCTTTCTCTGCAACACTTCATATGCATGTCTCATCTCAGCCACAGCCATACTTACTTCCTCGCACCACCATTCACTTCCATTTCTTACACCACCACCCACTCGTCTCACACCACACACCTCTTCCGCATGCCCCACCACAGCACTCTTAAAAAACTGCCATTCCTCCTCGACACTGGAACTCTCCTGATCTTTCACTGCATTCCACTTATCTCTCAATTTCTCCCGATACGCTATCATTTTCTCTCTTTTATTCAACTCACTCACTTTCAAAACCTCCCTGCCACACCTAACTCTCCTAGCTCTCACCCATCTCTTACCTATTCTCAACTTTCGCTCCACCAGGTAGTGGTCAGACATACCTACACCCTCCCCTCTCAAAACTCTCACATCCAACAATCTTCCTATTACATTCCTGGAAACAACCACATAGTCCATCAATGCTCTGTCAACAACCCTTCCACCCTCCTGTCTCACCCATGTATACTTATAAATATCTTTCTTCTCAAACAAGGTGTTCCCAATCACCATCTCTCCCTCAACACACACACCTATCATTCGTTCCCCATTTTTATTTCTTCCAGGCACACCATGCATACCAACTACACCTTCAACTGCTACATTTCCCACTCTAGCATTCAGATCCCCCATAATTACCACATTCACATTTGCTCCAAAGCTCTGCAAACACTCATCAACATAATTCCAGAAAAACTCCTTCTCTTCTTCATCCCTTTCACTACCAGGCCCATATTCACTCGCAAATACCCACAACTCACATTCAAATGTCGCTTTCACCCACATCAGTCTCGATGACACCTCCTTCCATTCAATCACACATTGCTATACTTCCAGGCTCACTAACAAGGCCACACCTTCTCTTGCCCTTCCTCTATCAACACCTGACAATCTTCCATTCATACTTCCAAACAGTAGACTCACCTTTCCCTTTCATCTTTGTTTCATTCAAAGCTAACACATCCAACTTTCTTCTCACAAACACTCTCCCAATCTCCTCCCTTTTAGCCTCAATCATACTAATCCACGCACATTCACTGACCCAACCTTCAGGGTACGAGGATAACTCGATCCCCGTACCATGAAGCTTTCTCTGGCTTGTCTCTTTTTAGGAACTAAAAAACAGAGGAGAGGGTCTCTTGTCCCCTCACCCCGTCCCTTTTAGTCGCCTTTTACAACACGCAAGGAATACGGTGGCGGAATTCTTCCTAACACAATCTGGCCGCAGAGTACTAGTACCACCCCATAGTGCGACCAGATTATGTCCCCCCCCCCGCCACTAGGAAGTACAAAATAAAGACACTTATAATTTTCGTAGTATTAATGATTATTTATAACAGACGAATATCGTGGGATAATAGCATGATATCACGAAAAAAAGACAGGGGGAGATAAAAATGTTTTGGAAAGTAAATAAAGTCGGAGTCAGTTCTGCCATAAAAACTGAAACTATACTAAAAAGGCTACCAACCCGGAGAAGGAAGGGAAGAAGACACCAAAGCCTACTCCACAACCAGTTTTTGATCCATTACTATGGACAGGGACAGAGCCCTCACGAGTGTAGGTATGTTTTAAAAAGGGAGAGAGGGACATCTGAAAGAGGAATGAATTTTTTTAACAATGACAGACCTAGAGAATTTCACTCGAGGGAGCAGCCAAAAACTCACTTTCGAGATCTGATGTGGGGAAACTGCCAGCATAAAAACAGAGAAGGATGACATAACCGACCAGACACTGTAACCAGAGGAGCTCCAGAAACTAGGACGAGTGTCATAAACAGAAGATCGGGAAGCATGGGATATCCTGGCACAAGGCAGAGCCCTTAAGGCAGTGAAGATATTATCAGCATATCATCAACGACTGGCTACACAAATCCAATGGAAGAGCATCTGCATCCAACAACAAACTAGAAACTGGTACCAGTTGCAAGACGAACACCAACATAATGCACCAAAGCAAACATCTGGAGACGGCCATCTGTATCGAAGGAGTAGTCCTCACACCCATATTCAAATTTAGAAATAAAAAGGAATATATGGAAGATGAGGAGAGTCTGACACTCAGCACCCCACAAGGTATGAGCCAAAACCCTCAAAAAGCTGAAGACCTCAATACAAGCTGCCTTAACATATTGAATATGAGGAATCCAGGTCAGTCATCCATCAAGTATAATACCCCCAAACAAAGTTTCTTCCACAAAGATTCTGCGTCCATAGAGACACAGGTCAGGGTCTGGGTGATGCCCATGAAGATGATAGAATTGCAAAGCCACAGCCTTTGTTGCCGAGAAATGGGAACCACGAGACAGCCCACAGGGAAACTCTATTCAGAGCCAGCTACAACTTCCTCTCATACAGAGATACTTGAAATGCAGTGGCACAAATTGAAAGGTCACTGATATTTAGTGAGCAACACACACAATCTGAGAGTTAACTGATTACACTCTTGATGGCCACAGCAAAGAAAATAACATTATAGATACTGCACTGCGGCACTCCGTGCAAGAACATCACAAAGCACCCCCAACCACCCAACTTTGACCCTTAAAAAAGGGTTAGATAAAAACCGCTGAATGAAAATAGGCAAGTGCCTACGAAGACCAAACTTATGAAGAGAAAATAAAATGTCATGATATCAGGCAGTGTCATATGACTTCTCCATGTAGTGCCGTAATTTCAAGGGTAATATAAGTATAATATAAGTTAATATAAGTGTAGTATAAGTTAGTATAAGTATAATATAAGTTAATATAAGTGTAATATAAGTTAGGATAAGTGTAATGTAAGTGCAGCCCTGAACCCCTGATTAATTCATCTACAATGGATAGGGAGCGATCATCAAACTCATATTTGGGCTTGTTCCTTGTTAATTTACAGCAAAAGTGGAATAGTAGTAATAGAAGAACTGTATGGAGCGAGATGGGAGTGAGAGTAGTGGTCTGTTCTCACAAAAGAGGCCAAAGTTAAAACTAGTTTGAAATTCGCGAAAGTTTGTGTTCATACTTTAAATTCGGAGTTTGTAAGTCAGATTTGGTATTATCATCTTTTTGTACAATACAGTATAGTAATGAATTTAAGCTTAGTTAAATTCAAATTGTTGATAATAGACATTTGTAACCGCGAAATTTGCTTTACGTTTGCATTTAGTCACGTAGGCCGGACAACTGCGACACATGGTTACAATAAGTTAAAACTCGTTGGTTTAGGCTTCGGTATAATTGTCAGTCCCATATGATTACCACAAAATTTTAAACATCGTAAGTCAGTTCGTCTGTGTATGGCGAGTGTGAATACCTTATACATATTCCTTGATAGTTGGTGTAGACGGTAATCTTGCAGATGTATTTGTCGAAGTCAGTTCCGATGTTAGGACAACCGTGAGGGAGAGCATGTGGCCGCGAGTGACGCTCATTGTGAGCCCTGATGGCGTGATATTCACAGGTTAGTCAAAGTCGCTCTCTCAATTCCCCCCCCCATTTTGTTACTATAATGTAATCCTCTCAATATATATTAGTATGTTGACTGATAATGTTTCCTCTACCTTCCTTTTGTACTGAGTGTGAGCCCTGACGGCGTGGTATTCACATATTGCCGGTGTTCCATCGTGGCCGCTTGTCCCGGCATAGAAGTGACCAAATGGTTCTTCTCGTCGTGCCCGTTACACAAATCCCCTCCCCTCATCTTTTTTCTGTATTAGGTGGTCGAATATGAGAGTGATTGGTCCATTAGAATAATATATTCTTTCGATATGAAGTGTTAGTCGATAGAGAGTTTGGTATTCATATGTAATTGTTTCCCCTAAAAGTACCGATTATTCAAACACTTTAAAATCTTGAGCCAGTAGTATCTTTCTGTGAATGTGGTATCAATTTACGAATAGCCTTTGGAATTAGTGCGTATGTTCCAGACTTGGTGGAGTATTTTTGTGGAGGTAGTGCCTCGGGGAGTTAGTTTCACGAGTCCGTTAGAGACCGTGAGAGTGCAAGATACGCACGTGATAGAATGATTTTTCAATACTGTATAGGTTAAGAGGTGAAGTTATATAAATAGATATTAGCGTATGTAAATTTATAATCGGGCATATGTCCAATTGTGTACAACATTATACATCTTAGTGTGATAATATTCCAAGTATTTTATCAGCTGTGGTGAACACACACTTGAAATATTTGAATCTTATCATATTAGTCTACCCTGTAATAATCTCAGTGGGAAGAGAATCCATTTATTTAAGTTTTCTAGGATATTCACAGTCTGAAGGATAATCTATGTTTTATTTGATCAATATCTAGTTTTCTTATATTGTATGTTTAGACTTAGTAAATATTAGATTAAGTTTTATTGTGTTTGAACTTTTTTTTTCCTCTGGGAAGGTATTTGTGAGAATGAGTGGCCCGCAAGGTGTGTTGCTATCTTAAGACTCACGCACGTTAAGCTATTCACGCTACCCTAGTCACTTATTTGGAAGGCTTCAGTGTTCCGAATCTTACTTTAGAGGATCTAACATTTCTTTCCCGGCATTCGCTGGGTGGTGGCAGCCTACTCTTGTAACTCTGATTCACCGTGTTGGTATTCCTCCTTATTCTCAGTAATTAACGAGGCCCCCTATATTTTGCACCCTACACTGGTAGCTAAGCGTTGGTAATCTGTCAATTTCCATTATTTATAGGGAACCAAAATTTTGCACCACGACATCCAGATTGAAGAAGACCATGATCTGGTGTTGGTTAATGGAGCAAGGACGGTAGGGCATCAAAGGTAGGTCATATTTTACAAGAATCATCCTGGACAGGAGATATGAAGTCACCTCTCTCCAAAAACCACACAAGTCGACCATTTGTCATCTTTTCCAAAGCCTTATACATACGAGAAGTAAGAGAAATTGGCCGACGATATGTCGCCTGTAGATTATCCTTACCTGGTTTGTGGATGGGGATAACTACGGCAACACCCCCAACAATCGGAAACTTATCAGTACACCAGATCCTATCAAACTGTAACAGCAAAACAAAATTAGACTCAACAGACAGGTGACGTAAAAAGGTATAAAGAATATCATCACAGCCAGGAGAGGGTTCACAGCATTGTGACAAACTATCCCAAGTACAGAAATAGAGAAGGGAACATTTAAAGACTCTCCCTGTGAAGAGGCAAAACTGAGACCAGTTGACTCTAAATGACAATGGTGACATGCCGAAGGCAAGTCTGTATTCTTCTGTGAAACACTGGCAAAATGATCACCATGCAACTCTGCAACAGCAAAAGGATAAGCCACAGTCTCACCTGGTGCTGATAAAACAGGAGATGAGGGAATAATTAATTTTCCTGAAATTTACCTCACCTGGTTCCACACTCGAGTAAGGGAAATCTTTGAGCTGATGAGGAAATAGCCCTTGTAGGATGAACGTTTGGCTCCTTAAAACCAAAATGCCACAAAATACTAAAAATCCCCATGGCGGCGACAAAGCCAAGAGAGGGTGACTCGTTTGGCTTTCACTGTGGAACTGCACTCAGGGGTCCACCAAGGAACTAGACGTTACAGAAACTGACCTGTCATTCTCTGGAACAGATAACAGGGCCACCGTGTAACACATCAGCAAACCAACACCCTGCCTAGTCAACACAGCCAAAATAATTCACTGAATGGTCGGTGGAACTTAATTTCATGAAAAGTGGCCAGTCCACTTTATTTAGCCAGCAGCTAGGAAAAATATTTTCAGGTCCACGCTTAGCATTTGTTAAAAGTACTGGTAATTGGTCACTGCCATACAGGTCTGGCAGCACAACCTAGGCACAATCTAAAACAGCATCAGCCGAGTACTGGGACAATTAATAGCAGTAAAAGTTCCAGTCTGGCTATGGAAATAGGTCATCTCACTGGATTTCAAAACATGCAACTCATTCACCAGTAAGTATGCCAGTATAGCACCTCGAGGATTGGTCTCACTGTCACTCTACAGTAGGTGATGATCATTCAAATCACCCATAAATGGAAAGAGGAAGGCACGGTATGAAGAAAATATTGCAGATCCACCCTTTTGAGAGCTGCTCTAGAAGTAAGATAAAGACTACAAACTGTTTATCAACGATGTATAAATATCTGAATAGCAACAGCTTGCAGGTGTGTGGATATGTCCAAATGAGTGAAAGGAAGATCATGAAGAAGGAATGTAGTAGTTCCCCTCCAAGACAACCTTGGCCTAGAACTGGATCAGAATAAAAGGCACGGTAACCAGAAGGACCGGAAAAAAAACAGTAACACCAACCATTGTCTCCCGGATGTGCATGCATACATGTGAAAATTGTGCAACAAGATGATGCATTCCTCCCAACTGGTACATAATCCCCAAGAATTCCACTGAATGATATTACCTATAGTGGAGGAAGAATCAGGATGTGTAGCAAGCAGATTTGGATTGATGCTTAAGAAGACCTTTTGAAAGAGATCGCTGAGCACCGGGAATCTGCACATTGTGCTGACCACCCAAAGCCAAGTGTGAGGACGAGGACGAAGAAAGTATTATATCCTACTTCTTCAGAGCTGGAAGAACAGGTAACTTGGAAGGTGGCTTGCAGGCTATCCTACGTGAACAGGTAACTTGGAAGGTGGCTTGCAGGCTATCCTACGTGAAGTAGCGCAGCCAGTGCCACCACCAGAACCTCAGAAGTAGAAACAGACTCCACAGGACAAGAAGTGCGTGAGGATGATATCTTGTGCGGCAGAACTGAAGCATCAACGATCCATGCATCCCTGTTCCCTGGTGTGGGCTTGACCACTGGTGAAACACAAACCTCAGCCATCACCTGGCTAGTCTCCACAGACTTCAGGCCAGGGGGAAGAGCAGAGAAGTCCACACAAGACTTCACAAGAGAGACTTCAGGCTCAGAGGAGTCTGGAGAACCATAATGAAGCTTGCCAGGCACAGACAGAACTTTGAGATGATTGGATAAGACACGAGAAGGAGACACATCGATGTGGACAAAAGCCACTGTCTCGAATGTGGGTGAACCCTCATCCAATGAAGTAGGGGCAGAAACAGTTGGAGAAGTGGTTGAGCAAACACCAATTTCACATGCAGTTCTAACCTCAGGAAGAGCATCCTGCAAATTGCCAGTTGGAGAAGAGGGCAACAGAACAGACTGATCCAGCTTCCGAGACACAGGGCAGCATACAAGTGAACCAGAAAGGACAGGAACATGAATAACCCCATGGGTTGAAGAAGCGAGTCTGGGCCCTCCTCTTTGCGTCAGGAAATGAAACCTTCTCTTGAGTACAAACTGACAGAATCTTCTTTTTGCAGTAGTGAGGACAGTGTCAAGGATGGGCACCCTTACAGTGACAGCATTTAATGGGTCCTGGACAATCACAGGCATGAGTTGAGCCACCACAGGAGACACAAACACCAGGAAGGTCAGCCTGTGTACGGGAGCAAAAGTGGCTAACATCATCTTATCCTTGACAGCGGAAACACTGCTCTGGAAATGGCATGTACGGTTTCACGAGAAGTGATAGCCAAGTGAGTTTCACAGAATTAGGCAACGTTAACTTGTCAAAAGTCAGGAAGAAGGTCGGAACTGAAGTCAGAATACCATCTGTTTCTTCTGCAGGTACTCAGCAGTAATCACACTAGTAGATCGTGGTTCTTCCTACAGCCGTGACTCTGAGCATCAGAAAAGGTCACGGGAAAAAAATGACAGCTTTGCACCGGTTAAAGGTAGATTGAGGAACTCAACAAATATCGCTACCAGATAAAGAGATGAGTGCCTGTAGACTGGAGCTCTTCTCTGGGTCTGGGGAGGACACCTCAGCAAAGATGCCTCCATCCCTCTAGAAAGAGATTTTATGTCCATGGCCACAAACAAAAATAGTGGTGTGGTGAAGGTAAAAGAGAGTCACAGTCTAAAACTGACCCACCCATGGAGGACTTCAACACTAGATATTTCATATAAGAAACAGGTACTGGTCCATCTGAACATGACCCCAAAGCCACACCAACCTGATGTGGACCCCTCCTGGTCCCAGTTGGATGCTCAGGCAGGAAGGAGGACAGTCCCTAGTGGCTTGGAAAGGGTCCAGAGAAGCAATAAGAGAGGAAGAGTCTGAAGAAAGTTTGGGGAAAGATGCAGCATCCTCAACATTTATAAATGAACATGCCCTGTATATCAAAGATAAACTTCACTCCCCCACCCTTTCACCCACCACAGAGCCCAACATGGGGAGGTCATTTGCCAGGGATAACACCACTGGCAACCCCAGAAATGGCGAGGGAATATATGTGGTAACCACTGGGAGACTCGGATAAGAGTGACTCGAGGATGATAGTAGCAACCAGGCCTCCAAGTGACCACTTGTCCCTAGCCAGCGTGTGATCAGCCAGCTGACTTGGTCGGATCCAACCAGGCCATCCATCTGTCCAAAACTGGGGAACAAAGAGGTGTGTTGCTAGCTGCAGGATACACCATACAGTTTCACTCAACCCCCAGGACTCCCGTTTTCCTGCATTACGGGACACCTGGGACGGATATGTGTGGGGAGGCAAAACACCTGTCTGATATGGAGAATGGGCAGGGGCATTTCAAGCCCTACCACCACATGAAGGTGATCTGCCTTCAGGGGGGCTCACAGAAGCAGTAGTTTACTTCTGGTTGACGGAGTCTGCTTTACCAGACATACTGGGGATAAGCAGCAAGAACCACAAACTGATCGCTAAAGTGAAATGTAGGTATCACTTTTGGACTGGGGACATTATTTGAATATTATTATTATCTGAAGATGATTTTGCACAATGTCAAAGGAGTAAAAATGAAAGCAAACAGCAACAACATTATGGTCCTTTTGAGGCTGTTTGTTACAGAGTAGACTCTGACTACGAGATCTAATTCTACTTGCTGAAGGATAAGGTTAGTAAGGCAAAAAGGCTCCCCCCACCTACAAACCCTGCAATTAAAACTGGCAGGATAAAGAGAAAAACCATCATGTGACATGGAAAAACTGACATGGAAATTTCATAGGAAAGACTGAAAGGGAAAAGTTTCATTCTATAATACTGTATCTATAAGATACTACCTTGAACAACCTGAAAGAGAAAGAAGTAAATTAAAATTAACAATCAAATAATACTTAACTAAGGCACGACATAATGTATGGGTACAGTGAGTTAACAGGGCATCTGTAGACACAGTGTGGAAATTGCACACTTCACAGTGTGGATATTTAGGGGTAGTGCATCAGCCTTGCCTGACGCTTTTAACCCGAGGTGTCCCGTCGACGTACGGGTACGTTGCAATGTTTTGTCACGGCTACACCCAACGACGTACCCGTACGTTACACAATTGCAAGGTCGGTCATTTGCACATTTTTCAAGTTTCACGGGTGATTTTTGGTAAGCATATGTGGGAGACCTTCCTCTATCTGCTGTCAAGTGGGGATACTGCCTGGCCCCATCTGACTCCCCTCCCCCCCCTCCATATGCGTCAAATGGGGATACTGCCTGGCCCCACCTGACCCTCCTCCCCCTCCCCCCTCCCCCCCATACTCGGCAATTCACCTGTTAGCAGTGACTGGTCAGTAAAGACATGTCACGCCACAGTCTCTCCAATGACGAAATTCATAGTGAAAGTGATTCCTGAGGTGGAGGACAAAGAAATAAAGAAACTAGAGCAAGAAACAAACAGAAGCGATGAGGTGGTAATGTCGTAAAGGAAGATGCCGTATGTGGATGTGTTTGGTGACTGAACAATGCTTATATTGCCTATATAATTGTGTGAAAACCAATATTGTCTTGTACTACACATAAATTCGTACCAAATAAATAAATAAATAAATACGTAATTTAAAGTGGCTTGAATTAGTTTACCCTCCCATGTTCGTTTTCTTTGAAGCCAGATACTCTGAGAGAGACTGAAAGGTAAGGCTGACTCATCACCTGTAGCAACATTTACAAGCTCAGGAGGGCAATTCCTCTATGAATTTTCGATGTTTCTCACCAAAAGCAGAGGTTTGAGCCAATAATTTTTTTTTCTGAAATTGCTCGGGACTGGGGGGTATCGGAGGTAGGAAATTGGTCGGGACGTGATGGGTTAAGGTAGGCAGAAGTCAATCAGGCCCCAGCTCCATTCACTCCATTGAGACAAGGAACTTTCCCATGCAGGACAAGTACTCAAGTTTCCTAAGTCGAAAAGATTAGGTTATATACAGCCTTGATTACAGCTTTTTTCTACAAAGGGTCCCTTCTAAGCTGAACACAATCGTCTGGTGGTAATCTAATTTAAATGAAGAGATTTATCCGTTTATTGCTTTATTACTAGAAGTCTTTCCTAATCTGAATAAACTCATTTGTTGACAGCAAGTATTAAAATGAGGCGTCTTAGTGTTGAAGGTACTATGAGGTACTGTTATTAACTCACTGTTTATAACGCACTCTAAGCTAAATATAGTCAAATGGAAGTAAGAACATAATGTAATAAAAGCCCGCGTTGCCCAGAGGCAAAGTGGGGATCCTCTCTTTGGCTCAGTGGTTAACGTGCGCGCGATTCAAGCGCAGGGGCCTAAGTTCGAATCTCGGCCACAACAGTGATTAATTTATTCAGTTTCATTTCAGTTATTACATTGGTGGCAGCGGTGGGATGTCGGGTAAGGGCCATGAGCTCATGGTCATATGTCGTGTTGACAGCCTTACATCCCGGTGGTGGCCTCCAATGCTACGCTACCATGTGGGAGAGCGAAACTGACCAAATTAATCAATTGGGGTGGAGAAAAGAGTGATGCAATAAAAGCCCGCATTGCCCAGAGGCAAAGTGGGGATCCTCTCTTTGGCTCAGTGGTTAACGTGCGCGCGATTCAAGTCAAGCGCGAGGGCCTGAATTCGAATCTCGGCCAGAACAGTGATTAATTTATTCAGTTTCATTTCAGTTATTACAATAAGAGGCACATCAGTCCTTATAAGTTTTATAAGATATGCAGATTAATTCTTTAACCTCATGGACGTCATAATTATTATTATTTTCTTACTGTTTCCAGAAGACATTAGTTAACTTAGGTGAGACCTACCGTAGTAAAGGGGATTCAAGAAAGCTGTATATAAAATCCCAAGTCTCCCATATATAGAATTAAAGCAGAAGACGTCATCGTGTTTGAAGGATAATTCTATCTACCTATAGCTAGACGCCTTAACACTATATAGGGATGCCATAAACAAACTGCCTCCATGTCACCCTGCCCTCCACCTTCAGGCTGACTCTCCCTTCAGCTCAAGATATATGCATAATAGAGCCGGTGAAACACAAAGTATTTGATGCTTACAGAGATGGGGAAGTCAGAGGTTGGTACAGGTGCCGCAATAAATGCTATGCTGGCTGAGGTGCCGTGTGCTGAGGCCAGTGTCTTTGTGCTGACCGACGGATCTGCCTGGGCCTCATCGGTTCTTAAGGTGATTCTCTCTCTCTCTCACACACACGCATGCACACACACACACACACACACACATACACATACACACATACATACGTACATGCAGACATATATACGTATATACCTACACACAAACACAATAGAAAATCCACAAAAAATTAAGCACAAAACCAAGTCTCTTAATTCTTCTTCATGTTTCAGCATGTGTCAGATTCCCCAGTACCTTATCATCTCTCTCTCTCTCTCTCTCTCTCTCTCTCTCTCTCTCTCTCTCTCTCGTAAAACTTTCCATGTATATATTAAAAGACAACGCCTTATGCTTTTGGCGGTGTTTCAGGGTATGTTCGAGTTCGTGGCACTGTATGGAGTAAGCCTATACGAGGTTCAGACAGAGAGGGAGGATGTGAACGCGACGCACAGACAGCTGCTACGGTTCATGGCTGATGGTCTGCAGGTAAATTGTGTGTTTGTGTATGTGTGTGTGTGTGTGTGTGTGTGTGTGTGTGTATGTGTGCAAAAAATCGACCCCAACTCACTGTGGACCTTCCAGTCTGTGAGGAGACAAATAATATGCACTGGTTAATACAGTATGAGAAGTGGTCTACTGTGTGAAATGTTGCGGGTTCGATCCTAGTCTGGACCAGAGAACTGTCTGATGATACGGACTTCGTTAATACAGGGTTTACTCACCTTTATCAAGACCAACTGACATGATATAAAAGACAAAGTACATCCACCCTTGCAGTAGTGTGAGAGTGATAGAAATAGTTATTTACAGGAGAGAAGGGGGGGCAAATTCCCAGGGGCCCCATCCTGTATAAACCCTGATCCGGGTGAAGGTATACTGCTGTGAAAAATTTTGTGTACCTACAAAAAACTATGGTGTTGTCCCCCTTCGGGCAGTCTCCCCTATGGGGCATGGCCATCGGGAGTCCCTCCCTGCCTAAAACGTAGCCTGGGTGAACATCTACCAGTATGCAAAATATCACGTCCCTTGGTTAAAAACAGACTGTGCATTAAGGCTTTGGCCAGTATCCCCAGGGGCAGCTGCCCACTCCCCCCCCCCCTTTGGAGAGGGGACTGTTGGGGTCTCACTTTGAACAAAACGTGACTGCCAGGGAAGATTTAATTTTGTGCAAAAATTAATGTTCTTAGGTAAAAAAAAAAAAAAAAGTATGGTGCTGTTCCCCCTGGAGCTGGCCCTCTGTCCCTGGGGGTTGGTCATTGGAGTTCACTCAGCATAAAACGTGGCCAGGGTAAACACCTACAAATATGCATTGCTTCTTGTTCTTATGTTATTTAACCCTTAAACTGCGGGGTTGTCCAAGGCGTCAGCACCCATCCCGCGGGGATATTTGCACTCCGACTGATTTTTTAAAAATATTTGCCAAAAATCATTTATTAGTCCAAGAATATTATAATTACATATGCTTATGGCACGTACCTTCAGCTTTTTCCTGGGATTTTTTTTTTTTTAGCACTTATCGACTACCGTAGGACTTGTGGAGACTTCTGAACTTGGGGAACTAAGTCTCCATTTTACACTTCCCGACATCCCGTAATATGAATACCACTGCCAGATATTATCACTAGAAACACTATTCAATGATTTCCAAGTAGTTTAGAATCCATACTCCAAAAAAAAAAAAACTGTGAAAGCAATGTAAAATACGAGCACGTACAAGCCTCCCACTAGAGCTAATTCGCCGCTGGTATTCTGTCATTTCTTACTCATTTACGCACTCACACTTAATTATTTCTAGTATTTTATTACATTTATATATATCTACAGCCCTTTACCGCTTCCCACACGATGTTTAGTAGGGGTAGAGGTAACAGGGTCTTTTATAATGGGTGCAAAAGGGGCAGAAATGGAGGGGCGCAACTGCGAAGTGATTTCAGCGTGAAGGACGAGAGCGAACTGAATGTACAATACGTATCTCGGTAGCCAAGGGTTGAAAATGTCAGCTGCTAATGTATATGCTAAGAAATAAGTCGTAGGCAATCTAGACAATACATAATAAATTAGGTAGTTCCAGGTGAATATAAATATCGCTCAGGCTTCGCCCTTCCTTTCTTATATACATTTATATTACGAGAGTAGCTCATACGGCATATTTCACGGGGGAAAAATGCAGGGGAAATTAACGAACGAGTGCAGGTTGGATGTTGCCAAGTGATAATTAGCCAATTCCAGGTGTATGGCACTATCAATTACCTTAT
>JAGKTI010009501.1:19754-30816 GCA_018397915.1 Birgus latro | reverse complement strand
TAGTGGTGAGGGGAGGAGCGAGGGAGAGAGGTGATGGAGCGGGAAGAGAGAGAGAGAGAGTAGGGTGAGAGTGAGTGGGAGAAAGGTGATGCTAAGAGAGTATGAAAGGACAGTGAGGGGAGTGTGCTGTTGGGAAGGGAAAACAGATGATTCATTTTAGCACAGAGAGAGAGAGAGAGAGGAAGGGAAAGATAGTGTGCTCGTGATAGTGATGGTGATGACTGTGAAAGACTCAGCGTTAAGGAATGGTGACAGTGAAGAGTAGACAGCAAGAGGTCAGGAAGATAGTGTGATAGTGATGAGGGGGAACAAGAATGAAAGTGAATGAAACTAGTGTTGACTATAAAGAAGGGATGATATTAACGAGGAAATGAACGTGAGTAATGATGAGAGCGATGGGCAGAAGAAGAGGTGAGGAAGAGGGTGTGATGGTGATGATGGTAATGAAGGTTGAAGGAATTGAAGATGGTGATGAATATTGTGAGGGAGAGGGTGATGAAGATGAGGACAGCGGTGTGGAGTGGTGGTGATGACAATGAAGGATGACTTGGGGGAGATGAGGGACAAGGTGTTATGGTGATGATGGTAATGAAGGTTGAAGTGGAAAATGGTGATGATGGCTATTGTGAGGGAGGGGGTGATAAGGGTGAAGAAGTGGTGTTAGGGTGGAGAGGTGGTGATAATGACAGGTGATTTGAAGAGGGGTGAGGGAGGGCGGTGACGATGGTAATAAAAACTGAATGATGATGATGATGATGAAGTAAAGTGTGATGAAAGTGAGAGGTATGCAAGGATGAAGATGACAGCCAAATGATGATGATAGGGAATATGTCTGATAGGCAGGCAAAATCCGGTGATAATGACAGATAGCATGATGATGATGATGATGATGACGATAATGGAGGCAATGATGATGACGATGATGAAGGCAATGATGATGATGATGACGATAATGAAGGCAATGATGATGATGATGGTGACAAAGGTGAACTCTCGAACTATCTAAATGCCAAAACCTCTCTTGATTAATCAAAATCTGCTTTAATCTTAAATAAATAGTATACCTGTGGTTATACTGAACTGTTTGACCTCTAGCACTATATTTAACTTAGGAAAATTGGCTCAGGTCACGAGAATTAAATACATTACTGAGTCCACAGGTATAACAATGTATATAAGTGAGATGGTTGGAAGAAGGGAAGAGAGATTGACTGGGGATGAAGAAGAATGATGGGGCGGAGAGGCTTAGGAATGCGGGTGGTGTGAGTTGGAGGGAGAGCAGCCTAATGACGGAGGACAGAGTGGCAAGGTGGATGTTAATTCATGGCAACCCAGTCTGGGATTAAGACATGTGGCTCTAATAAGAATAGAATCCATTGGAGCCGAAGGGGTAATAAAGACTCTACTTCATCCCCCTGATTACTACGAGTTTCAGCTTTGAAAATCATCCACCGCAATTAGACAATAATAATAAAAATAACAATAATAATAATAATAAAAATAAATGAAACTGAAAATAAAAAAGGTTATTTGTGTGCATAGAACCAAAAAGAGTAAGCGAAATATGGTACTATATATTTTTTTTTCTTAAACAGGTAAAGGTGTCAAGCATTACCTCTCTAATCAAGAAGGAAATGATCCCTCTTAGCCTTTAAAAAAAAAAAAAAGTGAATCCTGAGCGAAGAAAAATGTTAGAAAAAAAAAATACCCAAAAGAAGATGACAGCACATGAGGAAACTGGATAATTGAAGCTGACGTAAGAAAGTGAGAGAGGAAAGTGAGTGGGCCGAGTGAGGATAGAGAAGTACCTTAAGTCATGGTGGAAGAAGTGGGGCGGTGATGAGAGGAGCTTGAGAACAATGAGAAAAAGGGAGTGGTAATGGAGCAGGGGAGGGAGGGGAGAAGCAAGGGGTGGGAGGGAAAGAGAGGGAGAGGGGAGAGGGAGAAGAAGAAGAGGGGAGGGAGAGGGGAGAGTGAGGGCTATCATCTGCCCTGGTCATCTCACAAATTACTGAGAGAGAGAAGGTACAGTGTGTTTGAGAGAGAGAGAGAGAGAGGAGTACATATGTTTTAACTGAAAGCCTAATGGATTTGAATAATAACTTTTTAAATACTTTTGGTCTGGATATTTATTTTGAACGTATACTAAATATTTATTAATGGGTACATGGATAGGAAAATGTGAAGGAAGGTTGCACACACACACACAAACACACACACACAAACACACACACACACACACACACACACACACAGTTATATGTAGATACTTATGTGTACCCTATAATTACCTGTATCTCGAATAAATCCACATGAAAAGACATAGCGAAACGTATGGCTATATATACAGTTAGCTGAGAAAAAAAATTCACATTCACGTCTATTCTAAAAGCATTCAGAGTTATCGGAAGTCAAACGTTTTGCTGATAGTTGTAGTAGATTCATATCTTTGCTTTAGGTATTTGCCTTTTTTTTAATAGCAGCCACAGGGGCGGTCCAATCCAGTGTGTGTGCCTAACTGTGTCACTCACTCACTCACTCACTGTACAGTTTTGAAGGATGAAGTCCAGGTGTTGAGGGGAGTGTGTTGAGGGATGGGGGTATAGGTGGCGTATGTAGTGTGTGTCTAGGGTGTGTCTGAGGTGTATGAGGTGTGCATGCTGTCGACTGCGTACCTGCGTCATTCCGGAATAGTCATAAAAAAAGACAGAGGCGCAAAGGAGATCATTTGGCAGTATTGGGATGGCCTCTGAACCACAAGGGAGTAATTTAAGCACTTAACAAGTAATTAATTAATTCTTTCCCTTTATAACACTTCAGGGACTGGTGTGATTATTCAAAAGGTGTTATTTCCGTTTTTAACAGAGGTGCCTCCGTACACTTTTTGCCTATAGTCACACTTTTTGAAACCTGTTACTAGTGGTGCCATTGGTAAATTTTTACCTACAGTTTAAAGTTTTAGAGGCAAAGTGGTCTTAATGTTGGCTGTGGTGCAAATGGTATCCAGAAATGGGCTTTCTGAGGCAACCTTTCATTGGCTTTTGACCAAATGTGGAACACAGGGTCGACGTATGACCTAGTCGTATATCATGTTTTAGATAGTTTCATTTTTGTACAGGGAAGGTCATTATTCCTCCTCAAACTCATTGTGTCTCTTTCATAGCACGTAGGGAACGCGCAGGTTTGGCTAAATATTTATGACCCAGCGCAATGCCTTTCTAGTTTATAGGAAACCATTTGGCTTGTCCTTCAGTGTGGTGACGCCTAAGGGTAGCCATGCACTGAGATAGAGGAGCAGGATGGAGAGGTACACGAATGAGGGTGGTGTGAGTGAGGAACCTGATGACTTAGGACAGGGTGGGATGGTGACGATTCGCTTTTGGGCACCTCTTCCGTGATTCATGCGTCTGGCTATAGATAGATAGGTTAGGCAGATAAGCTATTTGAATCCCTACATATGAAAATATATAGAAAAAATACATGTTCACCGTATCTGTAATATGTTTTCGTGGATTACCTTTTAATAAGTGGTTGGTCAAAGCTGCTTTAGAAAGGATAAATTATGAGCTGAAAAAGATTATTCATGCTGCTTATCACTGTGGTTATTTTTTGCAGCCAAAATTAGGTGAGCAATATTTTTCCCTTTCTCTAAACGTGAATCTCTGTGGGTCTTCCGTAGTCAGTAATTTACCTAATTTTCTACAAGCATGATTTACCGAGTCAGAATCAAATGCCCCCACTCTTCGCTTAAGATTTTTATACACAGATTACAAGAGCTGTATTTTTCTCTTTCTCTTAAATTGCCATACTGTTTGTCTTTTATAAGGAGCGGCTGACATAATTTTACCACACACAAGACAAAATAATCATAATAACAATCAAAGCATCCTTGCTACTTGACTCCCTACACATTTTTGCAGAATTTACATGAGCTGTATACATCCCTCTTTAAATGTGTAAAAATGATGTTTGATATAATTAACACTCGCAGGGGCCAACGAGTCAATCTCAGCTGAATAAAATCGTCAGGCTTTAGCTGGAAGAGAATATTTTAGCCGATTTATTTTCATCTGACGGAGATCTGTAGTCCCTTTCAGCGCCGATGGATGTAGTCAGATTAGAGGATAGAGTTGGCTAGTAACCAAGGAGATTCATTCCTACCCCAGAACTAAGGCTCACTGAAAAGAACTCACCCACGACTTAGCATTCAAGTTGTGAGAGTGACCGAGTTCCTTCTATATAGAGTTGTCCACAAGAGGAGAGGGTTAATAATGACTGTAGTATCATTTCCACGGCTTCAATGGCTCAGTCTCGGCTCAAAAAAAGAAAAAAAAAGCAAGGAAGAAAGAAAAATTCCCTGCCATAAGCTAAAATACAATTAATCCCAAACATCAGTGGGTTAACTGAGGTTGACGCGTGGCCTGCTATTTGGACATTCGCCTCTTCACTTGAGAGATGTCAAGAGTTAACAATATCGTCTGCCGGCATCATGAACAGAATAATAAAAAATACCTCTAACACTGCAGAGGTTAACGAATATGTCAAACACCTTTACCATGAGGACATTAGCTGAATAAAATCTAAGAGGAAACACAAGAAATCAACAAAGTGAATTAAGTGAAAAATCAAGATACTGTTCGTTCTTTTGAGGGGTGAAATCTGGCCTGGCACTGTCACATCAACCATTTTAGTACCTGGACGAGTTACTGCTTTTGCTTCTCGCTCAGGACGAAATTATTCAACCGAGGCAAGACACTTCAAAATAATGGGGCTAAATGTAAACTTGGGTAACATGTAAAAGAATGTGACACGCAGGAAATGTTTTGGGTATTAGGGAACGAGCTGTCATGTCTCAAGTATATTCAGTTGACTATATCCGTTTTGCTCTAACTTGGCCTAAAAGTGCCTTCTCTCCATCTTGAATACTGAGTTATCACAAGAGATTAACACTAGAATATGAAGCAAGTCATGAAGAACTGCTGCGGGAGGGATGTAGAGCCACAGTACTGCCTAATCCTGCCACTAGGCGACGTGAAATAAGCTTGGAAAGGGACAGAAATCTGGGACGTGTTAAGATAAAACAACTGTAGTAGAGCAACAATATAATGGGAATGACGTTCTCGGGTTGACGGGATTAGCTCATCAGGGAGAGACGATAAAACGATTGGGTTATAAAGGAGACTCACCTGGGAACCCCGTCAGCAGCAAGAGATCTCCCTAAACCTGAAGCTGGTTGTCTGGTACTAGCAGCAGTGAAGGTGACGGTCCCGGGATGAAGGGGTTAAGTCAGCAGGGGAGGGAAGACACTAAAGATACTAAATTATAGAGCAGATCCAAGCTCTAAAAGGGTCTTCTTAATACTGAACAGTCTTCTACCAGCAAGAAATGAAATGATATGCTTAGACTGAAGGTAGTTTACTCAGAAATAGGGACAGGAAACAAAGGGACTGAGTTATTTATTGCACTCCATAAAGCTGAATAAAATAAGCATAGGGGCATGGATCCTCGGGGCGAAGGTGGTTAACTCAGCAATGGGGGGAAGAGGGACAGACAATAAAGGGACTGAGTTATAAAGGACACTCAGCCAGGCCGCCCCGTCAGCAGCCTCAGGGCCTTCTCCTCGTTATCACCTAAACTTCTCCACTTTTCTTCAGTCCCTCCTTCCCCCTCACCCTACCCTAGTCCACCGCAGAGCTTGTCCGTTTTCATTGTCACCCAATTTAACGCAAAGACCTTCGATTTCCGTGGCAATATCCTCCCTCCCCTTTTTTTCCTTTTTTTTTTTTTTTCCCTCTAGCCGACGTCAGCACCTATTTTCATTCTATATTTTTTTTTTCTAATAAAGTTATAACTGAAATCCATATACCAGAAAGAGTTAATATTTCTAAGGTATTTTAGTTACCCTAGGGAATATTTCGTGTTCCTCAATTTTCTTTTTACCATAGCAAATACAAATAATCATAATTCTTTCTTCAACCCAACGTCCATTCCTTTCCCACTACACTATTTTTTTCTTATCAAATCGTGATCCTAATAAATATATAACTTAGTAACATTAATTTAAGAAGATTTTGGTTATAGTTGGCAAGGCCTATGGTAAACTAGAAAGGAACAACACGAGAGAGAGAGAGAGAGAGAGAGAGAGAGAGAGAGAGAGAGAGAGAGAGAGAGAGAGAGAGAGAGAGAGCTGGAGGTAAGAAAAAAAAGTATGGTAAACATAAGCTGACAAAACGAGACGCACCTTTGCTGTATCAGATTTTTTTTATTGACATTTATCGCTTCAGCAAGATCCGTTCATTGGTTTATTCTTGCTACCGTCAGACGATTTTATTCAACCCAGGAGAGAGGGTAGGCAGAAAAAGGGCTAGAAATAATCTCCATTAGTAGGTTAAGTACAAGAGGCTTTAAGGTAAAATAAAATCGAATGGATGTAGCAATAAATACTTAATAGATCCATCCATCCATCCATCCATCCATCCATCCATCCATCCATCCATCCATCCATCCATCCATCAATCCATCCATACATCCATCCATACATCCATCCATACATACGTACATACACACATAAAAACAAGAGAAAAGTAAAGACAAATGTAATCGGAAAGAGGAGGTTACCAACACGTCTGGTAGCGAAAGGATTATGACAGCAGTGACACTATAGGACAAATAAATAAAGAAAGAAAGAAAGGGAGAAAGGCAGGGTAAAGAAAAAAAAAATGAGAAGAGGCTAGCAACATGTCAGGCAGAGATGAGGTTAAGACAGCAGTGACGCTTTCCCAGAACCACTTCTCCTGGGGACTGACTCAAAGGGTGATTCCAAGAGCTCGCTTTATGATGTTACTTGTCCTCTGTTTAACTGAAAAGCTGTACGAGTATTAACACTCCTAGGTCCATATGACTCACTCTCAGCTGAATAACAAGCACTGCAGCTGTGTTGAAATTGTTAGGGTTAATGATACCAGTTTTAACCTTCAGGCTCTTATGATTCACTATCAGCAGAATCTACTTGTCCTGTGTTACCTGGAATAGAATAAAAGATTGGAATTATCCCGACGATGAAAGAGTTTTAACTTCTTGGAGAAGAAGATGACTCAGGAGCTTCAAAGAATTATTAGTTTTTCTCGTGTGTGAATGCCGGTGGTCTAGTTGTACAGTCTGGGTTAAGGTTAGGTGGTGTATGGATCGGTCTGAAACCTTGAGGAGAGCCCGGAGGTCTTTTTCAGCACCCATAGGACAAGCCAGAAATAATACTTGTCCTTAAATGTATCACTCACACTCTGAATTGCTGTACATGTTTAAGAATGAGTCTAGGCTTTACAGGAGGGGTATTTGGAGACGAAATTTTATACAGTAGTAGCATTCACCCGGGCAAGGTTTCAGGCAAAGTGAGACCCCAGAGGGCTGCCCTCTCGGGGGGTGGTGCCCCCCTGGGGTTCCTGGCCAAAGCCGATATGCAGGGCCATGAGTTTATACATAGGAACATGAAATTTTGCAGTGGTAGACCTGGAAATACAATACAATAACAATTTCGTGATATTTCTAAAGGACTTAATACTTCAGCCACGGCGTGTAGTTTTCCTTCAAAAGAGACTGTAGGCGTTAGCTACAGCAAAATTTCAGTGCTGGATGATAATTAGTGTTAGTCGACCATACGAGTTTTTGCGTCCATTGTCGGTGTGTGGCTTCCCTCATCTGAGTATAATCGTCCGGAGTGGTTAGTAGTAGTAGCAGTAGTAGTAGTAGTAGTAGTGGTAATAATAATAGTTTTTATTGTTGTAGCCCCAGGTTCATTTTGACGTGAACCCGATGGATTGAAAGTCGAAGCTGCCATCCTGCTGTCCACTACTTCCACTCTCTGTTTGGGGGATAGGAAAGGCTTTAAGGGACATTTGTCTAACCAAACAGTGAACTCGGCCGGTTATATCAGTGCCACCGCATGAAGGCATCCCACACCACGACGTTAGTAAAAACACACACACAAATGTTGGAAGATAGGGGTCGAAAAATACGAGCCAATTCACTCACGAGGCGTCAGGTTAGTTATCGAGCAATTAAGCGCTATTATAATTGCCGGAAATCGCCGCTCCCCACACTCCCAGAAGTAATATCAGTTTCAATAGCCTTTGGACCAATTAAAAAAAACACACACAGTATTTAGCACACCCTCCCGGAAACCACATTATATGCCTCTTAAAATCTGGCGTCTCATGGCGTACTTTCTGTCTATCTATCTTTCCATCTCTCTCTCTGTCTATGTCTCTCTCTCTCTCTCTCTCTCTCTCTCTCTCTCTCTCTCTCTCTCTCTCTCTCTCTCTCTCTCTCTCTCTCTCTCTCTCTCTCTCTCTCTCTCTCTCTCTCTCTCTCTGTTACTTTACCCCTTTTACTCGAACTTGGCCTAATATCGCGATCTCTCTATCTTGAAATATAATGTAGCACTAAATTAACGCAATAATATGATGCTAGTCAAGAAGAAGTGCTACAGAAAGAGTGTGTGGAGCCTTAGCCCTGTCTTTTTCTGCCACTGAACTCCGTAAAATAAACAGCAAAAGGACGAAAATCTAGGCCAGGTAAACGTGAAAATGGTATATCAGACGATTTTCTTTGCTTCAGGAGAGGATTTTCGTCCTGTGAGGGTTAGATACAGAATTCACTAACTCCTTCGGCACAAGCAGTCTGTTTGAAGCTGAATAAAATCGTCTGGAGGTAGCAAGAAAAATAATACGCGTCATAGGGTTGAGGGGTTTTTTATTAGCCTTTGCAGTGGGTTTCTTTAGGCTGAATAAAACCGTCTGGTGTTAAGTAAAATCCCTAGGCATAATGATTATAAATAAGTGGTTACTCGCATAGTCACTGAAGCCTCTTGAGAGCTAGTTTTTCTCTCAACTGAATAAAATGGTCTGATATTTGCCTGAAAAAAAAAATATATATATATATAATCCAGGGTGTATTAATAACAGTGTATGATTTATTCAAGGTGTTTTCTAAATCCCTTTGACTAGTGGGATTTCTCTTAGTTAAAAAAATTGTCTGGTGTTGACTTAAAAAAAAAAAAAAGGAATGAGTTGGTCTTTTCACTTCCATGACTCATTCTTTAGTTATTCTTTGTACGGTTATATTAACTTGAAAATGGCCTATAATGGCGAAGGGGTAAAAAAGGCTGTATCTAACCTCTCTAGTCCGGAAGTCAATCCTAAGCTGAATAAAATCACCTGGAGATAACAAAAAGGTATGCAACAAGTCAACTCTGGAACTGTCTTCCTCTGTATCTATTCCTTACTGCCTGTGACCTACAGCCTTTCTAAGCCCAGTGTGTCCAGGCATCTCGAAATGAATGGATCTTGTATTTGGCTGTCTGTTATTTTGTTTAAATTTTTTCTTGGAGGGGACAATCTTGCTCACTTCTGGCCTTTCGTTCCTTCTTCCTTGCATTAAAAAAAAAAAATGGATCGCGAAATGAATGGCTCTTATATTTGGCTCTCTGTTATTTCGTTTTTGATATTGATTCATTTTTTTTCTTTTTGGAGGGAACAGCCCCGCACACTTCTGGCCTTTGGTTCCTTCTTCCTTGCAAAAAAAAATAACAAAGTATAGAAATTATCATGAGATTGAATTGGTGTTGATTCATACATGCGTTTGGCTGGTTCTCGGTGCACGTTAATGAGTTTCCGGAGCGATTATAAATGAATTATAGACTTTTTTTTTTTTTTTCTATTTCTGAGGGAACCCGTAATAACGTCAGATAATAGCTGGGCACCAAAACTCGATCTTTTAATTCCATCCACCAAAGACTGTGATTAACTCGAGGAAATGAAGGTTCCGTCACAGGGCTGGGCAGGGGATGGGGAGAGGGGAGGTATGGGGAGGTAGGGACTGGTGAGGGAAGTGAGGAAGCAGTATGAGGTGACAGGGAGGGAGGGAGAAGTCGGGGGAGGTGAGAGAGGTTGGAAGGTGAGGAGGAGGTAACGGGAGGTAAGTGAGATGAGGGGTGAGGAGAGCAAACTGAGGTGATAAGGAGGAGGTGAGGGGAAAGGAAGCTGATGGTGAGGAGTACGGGGGAGGCTGACGGGTGCTGACGCTGCAGTCTCTCTCTCACGAAGGAGTGAGGGGAGGAGGGGTGCTGGGAGGAGCGAGTGTGAGGGAGTGTAGGAGGAACTGAAAAGGATAAGGTAAAGGATTAGTAAGGATTAAAGGCTTTACTGGGATTAAGTTCGTTTGATTTTTAATTCCTTGTTCACTTGGCAGTTTTATTTTCTCGTGGAAAGTTCTGTTAGTAACTTCACTTATTTATTTATCTATTACTGTTGGTTTTCTCCACTCGATTACTTTATGCAGTCTACTATTAATAACCAGTCACGTATTAATAACATAATGTCCTTTAGAATGTAATTTATGAAGATACTTGATAGAGTAAAAATAAGGGACGCCGAAATTATGATGATTGTAAGAGGACAGAGAGAAGGAAGAAAAGCCTTAGAAAACAAAAAGAAGAGGATGATTGTTAAGGAAAAGTGAGGAAAAAAACAAAAGGACTGGGAGAGCAGAAAGCGAAGGAAAATTGTTAGGAGAGCGTAGGATGGGAAAATTCGCGTCCAGGAAATAGGCAAGTCACGGAGAAGTAAAGAAAAGAGAAAAGAAAGAAAGAAAGAAAAAAGTATTGCTAGAAGCGAAAGGTGAATTTTGGGCAGAGGAAAATCATTGACATATTTCCGTGGGGTAAGAAATAATGCCTGATATTCAACCTATTGTTTATACTCATCAGTTTAACCTGGTCTAATATTACCATTTTTTTCCCCATCTCGAATGAAAAATGTCAACAACAGGTACACCATAGAATACAGTACTAGTCACGGAAAAGTGCTTTGGGAAAGTATGTAGAGCCGTAGTATTGTCCTCTTCTCCCACTGATCTACGGGTATGAAGCTTAAAAATTACGAACTTCCTCTCCATGTTTACCTTTTCTCACGAATCACTCAGCTGAATAACATCGTCTGGAATAGAATACTAGAATTATTCCGAGCGTGAGAAAGACGTAAAACCGAGGCATCACCTTATTTTGTAA
>JAGKTI010009501.1:0-19413 GCA_018397915.1 Birgus latro | reverse complement strand
AACCAGGTGACGTACAGAGGGACACGAGGATTTTCCCTGGGTTTGACGAATAGATTGGGGAAAAAATCGAGGCATCTGAAATATCCACCAGAAGAGATAGGGTTTTCACTGTACTTCGCCAGCTGTAAATTTCCTTCAGACGGAATTTGGAAGATGTTATTTTTTTGACTGACCCTTGTCTGTTCTTCCTGTTACCTTTGATGATTAAATTTAACTTAGGACAGACATCAAGCTGAAGGACTTTAGGTGCAGTCTTCATTAACCCCTTCAGTACAAGTGATCTTTTCCATGTAGAATAGAGTCGTCTGGAGGAGGCAAGAATAAACGAAATAAATAAATAAATAAATCATTTTAAGAAAGTAATAAAATAACACAATAAAAAAATACCAAAAAATGAAATAAAAAATAAAATTAAACGATTAATAAAGTAAATAAATAAATGAAATTAAATAAAAAAATACGTCTTCAGATCAAAGGAGTTGAGACGGTCCTGAAGCGAGGGTCATTCGTACGTCTCTCTCCCTGTCGTTAAATAAATGTCCCTTTAATGATTTTCCATTTAAACACTGATGCAGTATTTTCCTTTATGTGACTTGCATCGCCACCCGCATCCATAACTAAGTCTTCTCACGGTTTGGGAAGTTACTTAGAGATGGTGTATTTATCTGATATTATTTTTGTTATCTTTATTAGTTCTCTTCATCCATACTGTCCCTTAAGACAAGACGATGGATTTTACTTGAAATGTGCATCTATTTTTAATGGTGCAAGGAAACTACTTCTCCATAATTGTCATAACATATCTGATGCATTATTAATATCAAACGCTGAGTCAAAAATATACTATTAAAATTATTTTTTTTTTTTATGCTAAATACAGACATTAGGAGGATGTTACTGGGATTTATATGGCATCATGTATTGAGTGGAATTTGACAGACAGCATTGGAAATTTGCACTTATATATATATGCAGTGTTTCAGTCACCATATTGACACATGAAACACAGCTATTAAGAGTCATAGAAGAAAAAAATAGGGGAAAGTATTGGACTTGTTCTTAAGGAAATGTATTGTTAAAACGTGCCAATCTTCAAGACCTTCACAACGAAACTAATTGAACAGAAGAATGTTAAAAAAAAAAAAAAAAATAAGTCCAACTGATATCAGGAAAAAACATTTTGAGAAAGTGGGCGATAAACGGGTAGCGATGTGCATGAGTCCAGAAGGGGTATAGCTCAGTCAAGAAAGTGTGTAGATGGACCAGGTGGTAGTGTGGATTGGTCAGTAAGCAGTGTGGATAGTCAATAAGCAGTGTGGATAGTTCAGCAAGTAGTGTGGATGGTTCTGAAAACGGTATGATCAGTAAGCAGTGTGGATGAATCAGGAAGCAGTGTGGGGTCAGTAAGCAGTGTGGATGAGTCAGGATGAATCTATTTGTTTTTTTTACATTGATGCCGTGTTGTGTGAGGTTGGTTGGTTTGTAGATAAACTTTAATTAGGGTTACAGTTCACAGAAAATATTCCAAAACAAATTTATAGTAAGTATTCCCATTATGATCATCAAACTTTTGAGTGTTATTTTATAGATGGACTGAAATACTGGGTTCTTTATCTTTATAAATTTGTTTTCGCTTTTTTGTTTAACATTCCATGACCTCAAGTGTTCTAGTGCCTTAGGATGGTATTCAAATATAATCCAAGTATGTGTAATAAATAAACGACCCTCCATAGCGATAAACTCTATAATTTTTGTAGGTGTTTCATTTCCTCATAAAGAAGCTCAATATTACACTAAAAAAAGATCGTACGACTCTCTGCCGCAATAAGACACAGTTGAAACTATGCATTGTTATGGGACCTCCTGGCAGGAAACTCCAAATGCGTGGATGTTCAGTGCGTCTTAACAGATACCGTTGTCAAGCCCCACTTCTCTCTCACTCAGTCCACCACTAATTTGAGTAATATTTGCCCTCCGCAATGCATGAACTTGAAGGATCTCACGCAGCATGGTGAACTGGTGACTGTAAAGGTGATCTTATGGCACGTCGGCGAGCAGGTACCAGGGTACTCAGAGAACACCACAAATTATATTCCAATGACACCTGGCCTTGATAAACTGAAATTTTAATCTGCGAATCGGACTTAAACATCTCAGTAACGTTACCACTAGGCCACACCTCGTCTATGCGACCGATAATATTGTTTGAATCGTTAACTATACATTCTTATTTTCTTTAAGTTCCTGGTGTTACTCACAGACAGTCCAAAAATGAAAATAATTCGTACGATCGCCACCAAATCGTCAAATAAATATCCTGCGATGTGATACTCGAACGTATTACGATCCCTTTGCCGCTGTAACTCTGATTTCTTTTTCCAGGAAGGACTAGAGACATGGGAAAACTCTGAATATTTCTTTCCATGTCCTTCCTCTAGAAAATAGTTACAACCTACGGCAATTTTTTTCCTCTCGTAATAAAGATTTTTATTTTTTTGTACGATTATTTCGAGGCTTGGAAACATTCTGCACACTTCTCTCTTTGTCTCGTGGAAATATAACAAAATAACGATAGGGAGAAAATAGCAAGTTTAATTTGAGTATCAAGTTATAGCTCTTAGTGTTACTGGCAGATGTTATAGCCAATGCAGTGCTGTTAACACCTCACGTTGTCCTGTGCTGGTTCCTCTGCTCAGTCCACTTTGCACAATACACTCGCCCTCCCGTTCACAGCATCCTCTATTCTCATGAACACTTTGAATCACGTGAATTTTTTCTTTGCCATCGAATTTTTAGCTGACTTTGTTACTCTCATAAACGCCGTGAATCATTCTCTTTTATCACTGTACTTTCAGGTGATTCTACTAGTCTCATTAACACCTTGAATCACGTGGCTTTCTTGTTTCCTCATTGTCTTTTCAGATGATTCTGTTTTTGTACTGAAAGGATTAATGAAGGATTATCTAACCTCACGCATAACCTGAATCTGAATTAAGTTTTCTGATCTGAAGTATTAAGAATTAAAAACAAATAATAATAATAATAATAACAATACGCCATCTAAATGAAGGGATTAATATTGCTTGGCTATCTTGCTCTAATTTCCACGTCTCACTTTCAGTATTGTCAAACTTTTATCATTTGACGCTGGCTGCCAATAACTACTGCTTAAAACTTTCAGACTGATTTATTAACTCTAAACTGATTCGAATTATTTAACAGCTGTCTGCAAAACTGTACAACTTTTATTACGTCCAGTGACTCATTTGACTTTTCTGAGTCCTGTGACTCACTCTAGGCTGAATTTAATCGTCTGGCGTTCACTGGAATAGCATACAAGAATTATTACGATTATGAGAACGTTGATTATTATTCTTTTTACTTGGTGTGAGAATATTGATGATGATGATGATGATGATGATGATGATAATGATAAGGATGATAACGAATCCCACGACAGCGATAACGATAACGATAAACAACGCCAACTGTGATGCTAATGATGATTCTCCAAGTCCTCTCGTCCTCGTACTAATACCATGCTCCCTGTCCTCCCACGCTCTCGCCCCCGTATCTCTCGTCCTACGCCGCTGCTGCCGACGGAAAGTGATACTGGGGGGAAATATAGAGGACATAGTAGTCTGAGCCTGATATTGCGCAAGACAGACGCCGTAATATAAGCAATGCACCGTGGTAACATAGGGGGGCGGTATTAGTGCAACTGAGGGTATGGCACCAGCGATTTAGAGTTGTGAGATTGTCAGTTTTATATTAAAAAATGGATACATGGTGTAAAACTAGATAAACAGGCAGAATGATAGATAGATAGATAGTCAGAAAAACACAAACAACTAGAAAGCACTCAGAGACCGCATATCTCCGTCAGTGTCATTACCATTAATAAGGATCCACATCCGCTCCGTGGAGATATTGTGTGGAACACGTAAGATCCAGATCTGCCCCAAAATTTAATCAATTGTTCTTTGACACATGGTCCACTCTTCCACAATATTATATTGAGATTCATTAAGAACTTTTGGAGGTATTATACACTGGATCGGGATCCGGATCCGGATCCGCCCCCCAATTTAATCAATTCTCTCCTGGCCCATGGCCCACCCGTCCATAAGATCTCACTGAAATTCACTGTGGCAAACAAATAAACAGACAAACATAGGTGAATACATAACCTCCTCCAACTTTGTTGTCGGAGGTAAAAGCATACGCACACAGACTGATAAACAAATACACACACAGACCCAGACATAGATAAATATACTGACAGACACAGACACAGATAAAGACAAATTAACAGACACCAATAGGCAGGTACTAATAGACAGATAAACAGACAGATGCAGACACAAATAAACATATTCTGACAGAGAGACATGAAAAAAATAATGATAATCAAAATCAGTTCAATCGTATGAGGTACCGATGAATTTCTCTCTCATTATTAAGAGGAATCTATTATATACGCAGTTCCATATTGCGGTGGTGACAGCTGAAAAGAATGCCCAGTACATCACCCACTCTATAGGTTCAATTAAGGCGCGTGCTGGTCTCCTATCTGGTAATCAGGCAGGGGCTCAACAAACAAGCGTTCATTTGATATGCAAACACTGTGTTATGTTAGTGCAATTGCCTACATTATCATATCCCCCTTCCCCCATCCTGACAACACAAAGGCTCTAGTGTTGCTACCACACTCACACGCTGCCACCACCCGCAACCGCACGCATATTCATAGAGAGAGAGAGAGAGAGAGAGAGAGAGAGAGAGAGAGAGAGAGAGAGAGAGAGAGAGAGAGGCAAAGACGCAGGTACATAGATATGAATACAAAAACGTACACCGTAAAAAAATAAATAAATAATTGTTACCACTCGCGCGAAACAGACACACCGAACGAAAAGTTTGGTAAAAAGGGCCATAGTCGATGCGAGATTAAAATAAAATATACTTCTGTTGTAACCATTAACCCTCCAACGCATAATTCTACAATAGCCCTGTTTTGGCATCTCACAAATGCTCACGCCTACCAACCCTACTGATAAAGCTGGATTGTTCAGTATGTAACTCACCGGACTCTCCTGCAGCGATATTTGGACACAGACGTAAGCACAGACGCGGAAACAGGCACATCCAGAAAGACACAGGCATAGAAAAAACACAGACATTGATACAAGCACAGACACAGGCCCATAATTCTGACAGCTTAGTATGCTGTCTTCCGCCTCTTCCTTAACCATTTATTTTGCAGACTTTCCGATAATATAATTTGTCCCTATCGTATCTTTTTAGTACTGTCATAGATTGTATAAATAGCGCACAGGCAGAATATACGAGCAAACGCCTCTTAAACAGAAATAAACAGGGAAGTTGCTAGAGGGCCTTGTTAAATGGTTAGAACACAGACACACCGACAGACAGACAGGCACAGGTACTGGCATAGGCACAGACACAGAAAAACACAGGCCCATACACACTCACATACACACTCAGGCGGAAAGACACACATGCACACAGACAGACACAGACACAGGCACGTACAGACAGGCAGACACAGGCACATACAGACAGACACAGACACAGGCACACACAGACGGACACAGACACAGGCACACACAGACGGACACAGACACAGGCACATACAGACAGACACAGGCACACATTGACATACACAGACACATGCACATACAGACAGTCGTAGGGACAGAGACATACACAGACACAGGCACAAACTCACACACACACACACACACACACACACACACACACACACACACACACACATACGTGCATCGATCTGTCTATCTGTATGTGTGTATATAAAGATTGATAGACTGATATATAGGTGTAGATAGATAGGTGTGTGTGTGTGTGTGTGTGTGTGTGTGTGTGTGTGTGTNACACACACACACACACACACACACACACACACACACACACAAACACACACACACATACGTGCATCGATCTGTCTATCTGTATGTGTGTATATAAAGATTGATAGACAGATATATAGGTGTAGATAGATAGATGTGTGTGTGTGTGTGTGTGTGTGTGTGTGTGTGTGTGTGTGTGATATGCGTACCATTACCTGCCTATTTGTCACGCTTTTTATCTACACCTCCTTTGTTATGTTTTTCACAATGTAATTTGGTTTATTCAGCTCGAAAAACGATTCACTTATAACGTCAGTATCATTTTAACAACCATGGATCTTTATATATATATATAGATGTTAACAAAAGAAATAATTACACTACACCCACAAGCAGTATTTAATTATGAAAAATCCTGTGACAAAATGAGAACAAAGGAGAGGAGAGAATGAAAATTACACTTATTTTCTTGCCTGCCCCCAGAGCAAGAAGAGAAACATGACCCTGATATAATGGAGAGTGCGCAGCGGTGGGCAGGCCTCAGGGAGAGTGTGTGGGAGGAGAGGTGGAGAGTTGGAGAGTGTGGGGAGGGGGAGAGGGAGAGGGCAAGGTGAAGAAGGGGGTTTACTGTGGGTGGAGAGTTGGAAGTGTGTGTGTGTGTGTGTGTGTGTGTGTGTGTGTGTGTGTGTGTGTGTACGAGGGAGAGAGAGAGAGAGGAAAATTCACCCAGACAGGACTTAACATATCGCAACTCGTCTCTTACCTCATATCTGATCTGAAGGTAAAAAATATATATATATATACGTATTTATATAAATCCCTCGTAAGATATCTGTAAACTGCTTCGTGACTTCGGGCTCTGGATTTTACGAGGCCAAATGAGAAGCAGGAGAGAGCGTGGGATTTTGTTTACGACCGAGTCACGCGCTGGAGGCCTCTCCTAGTGGGGCGAGAGACGGACAAAGAACTGGAGACACGGACAGCTTCCTCAAGTAAGTAATTAGTGAACTCTGGAGGGGGTGGCAAGAAGAGAGGAAAAAAAGAGGAACAGCGGAAAACAAAGAGGAGGAAGACACAGAGGCGGGTGCGTGAGAGGGACGACGTTGGTGGAGAGGAGTGGCTAAGAAAAGAGAATAATAAGTGAAAGCGAAAATCTCCACACGCAAGTCAACTCAGTAAAAACTCATTGAAAATGATACACTCATACATTCCCATTATCTCATACTATGAGCCTAGGAAAAGGGCAAGAGAATAAATGTAAAAGAAAGCTTACATGACAAACACACTAAAATCTTCCTATGCAAATCTGTTATGGAAAAAATAATCTCTAAAACCATATACTTTATTATCCCCCTGGAAAAGCGTGGAAGAACAGTACATGAGAATAAATCAGAACAAGACATTTTCCCCAACAACCCCATAAAAAGATACACAAGTTTACTGTGTTAGCAAGAACGTGGAAATCTCTGCAACAGCGAGGATTATTTTTCCTGCAAAGTGTTTCATATATCATCATACCGTAACTCTCAAATTTCATGCGATACAAAAAAAATATATATATATATTTCTGGATGCAAGTAAAAAAATACGTACGTGAAAAAAAAAAAAAGATGATTGTTGTTTGTAAATATGACACCGTAAAAAATGGATTACAATAACCTCAGTATAGCTGTCTGTGAGTACGACGAAATATTAATCGCATTCTTCATCCGTAATGTGTAAAACCAAATAAACGCATAGAAAAATGAAATATGCTTCTATCCTAACACTCCCTGTTTGTGTCTGGGTTATATTCATAAGTAAAAGTGCAAAATGCAAGCTAGGTGAATCGTTATGGGAAGGTGAAGGTCGAGTGTGGAGAAAAGTGGAATGAAGAATGAAAGGTCACGTTTTTAAATCCTGGAAACAGTTCGTGGAAACAGTTTTTGGATTAGACGTTTGTAAACACGCTGCTAAATGGTGGTGATGGTGGTGGTTGTGGCTGTGGTGGTGGTGATGGTGGTGGTTGTGGCTGTGGCTGTGGTGGTGGTGATGGTGGTTGTGGCTGTGGTGGTGGTGATGGTGATGAAACTTTGGCACGGAGTGTGGTGAACATGAGCACAGTGATGGTGATGTTTATGACTGCAAATGACGACGTTATTATGGTGATGAAAGTGACGATAAAGATGACGATGCTGGTGATAAACGAGTAAGTATAATCATGAAAGGAACGATGAAAGTGTTAAACTGAAAATAGCGATGATAAAAAAGATGATCATGATAAGTGACGATAACGGTGACAGTGACAAACACAAGGTGAAAGTGACGATGAAGGCGATGAAAAGTGGCAAAGATGGAAATGAACCAGATGGTGGTAATAAAAGTGACGATGATGGTTATGAAGTGAAGATAATGAAAGTGAAAATGACGATGATGGTAATGAAAATGAAAGCGATTATGAATGTTACGATGACTGTAATCAGACTGACGATGGTTGAGAAAAGCCACGATAACTTTGAAATCGACAGCGATAAAAACAAACTCAGACGATGACGATAAGAGTGAAGGTTACGATGATGAGGTAATGATATAACGTAAGAAAAACATGAACGTGGACCTAATGTGACCTGACCTGACCCCCCCTCCCCTCCCCTCAGGCCAGTCACTATCGTCACCTTCCCTTCCCTTCCCGTGCCTGACGTTCTAATTTTCTGCACCCCTGCCTTTCTTCAAGGGAGGGGGAGGGAAAAATGTTGTCAGCAGCTTCCAACATTTTTTTTTCCCCCTTCATTCGATTATCCTTAAATTCGTTCACAGGAGACCTTTTTTCATTGTCCTAAAGGTAACTCTATTTGAAGGCCATTGCCAGGCAGGATGTGACAGCTTAGGCCTACTCAAGAAATACAGTTGGTCCATCTTAACTAGGTGGAGATTTTCGTCCTTTTAGAGCCTACAGTATTTCCCGTAGCTCTATATGTGAATAACACAGCATGGCTCTATATCACTTCCATAGCTGTTCTTCGTGACTAGTGCCATTTTTGTAATCTCTTGCACCTTTTCAGTGGCAAATTATGGGAACAATACGGCACCACAAGCTGCCCGTGCCATATTCTTCATTCCTTCTTTATTCATTCATTCGTTTTTGTGTGTGACTAGCACCATATTCTAGTGTTACTTTCTTGTGAAAAATCTACATTCGAGATGGAATGATGGCAATTTTAGGCCAAGGTAAAGTGCCAGAGAATATTACAGCCTGGACGTATAAGTTTTTCCAATCTTCCTTTTATTATTTTATACCACAGACGCATTCCATCACAGAACCAGATAGTCACTGAACATAAATGATAATAATTACAGATGTCGTGGGATACCTACAATACTGCCTCAATATAACAATAATAATAGTTCACCAACACAAATTTGTGTATATAATCTATTTTCGTGATCACCATAGATCATGAACAATAACTGTGCAGATAGAAAAAAACAGATGTTTTATCTTGAAATAAGTTATAGGTAATTCTAATGGAACTGTTCACTTCAGATTCAATTTAACTGCGTCCATTGATAACACACCATTAACATACGAACCTTATCCTCTGTACTGTGATATTCTGTGAGGCTGTGGCAGTAGCACCATATGTTAAATTTACGACATCTCACTGCGCATGTAGGCCGAATTAATCCTTTTAGCAATACACTGATGTCGGTTCATTTCTTATCTTTCGCAATTCTTTTCGGCCGTCAAACACAAACAGATCAAAATATAACTTTTTTTTTCATTTTCTTTCCTCGACTGTCCCGTTCTTTCATTTTTAAACAGAAAATATCGCAGAATACAGTAGACTGAATTTGACTCAGATTTTCAACATGTTCCCGTCAGGTTGAGTAATGGTTTTTTCAGCTTAACGTGGACTCATTTTGGTTAACCCGCTCAGTTAGGTGACGTTTTTTGTTCGTTCATCTTTCCTACCTCCAGACAATTTTGTTCATTACAGAGAAGACCTTTTCGTAAGTGAAGGGGTCAGTGAAATTATCTAACCTCCTAGATTTAAAGTCTCTCCACAGATGAATGAAATCGTACGTATATAATAATAGAATAAATAATACATCGTCGGACTGAATACGTAAATTTCTTGCATCACATGTAGGTCAGCTTCATTCGTAATATGCGCGAAAAACGTAATGCAAGTATCTTTCTGCAATAACTGTGGACCAACACCAACACTTCTTTCGCAACGCACTTCTCTTCCGCAACTCCAGTCACACATCACTCAGCCCGCCAGTAATATCCACGCTCAGAAGTACAGTAGATGTATTTGTCCGACTGATTTACTGCCAGTTTTTGTATTGCATGAAGCTCGAATCTCGGTTGTAGTGTGTCTTAATCACTGTGCCGGAGGACAGGAAGGATATGATGGGACTTTTGTATGACCAGGCAGTGAAGTCATCTGGTTACATCAGTGTTACTGCTTGAAAACATCCCTTCCTGCACCTACAGTACCGCGAAATGTTTAGACTGAAGAGTTGTACCCACGTAGTTACAAACATTTTATTTATAACGTAACAGCATACTCACCAGTGAGTATAATTTTCTAACAATCGTAACACTTCACCACACATGCAGTCCGCCGCAGCCAGCTTATCTCCGCAATACAAACCGGAACCAGTCGTGATCTTTCGCAATACACTCCCCTTTGCAGCACAAACCGAAGCCAATCCTGATCTTTGGCAGTCACATTCTAAAACCAATCCTGATCCTTAATAGCTACATTCTACAACCACTACAACCAACCTTGATCATTGGCAACACAAACTGAATCCAGTCCTTATCCTTCGCAACACACGCTTGTCTTTCGAAATACAAAACAGAACTAGACCAGATCTTTGGCAACACACGCTTACCTTTCAAAATACAAACCAGGTCTGATCTCTCGCAACACACACACCTCCCTTTCGCAGCTACACACTGAAACCAGGCCTGATCTTTGGCAACACACTTCCAGTTTCGCCACGTCGAACACGCCACTCGCCTTCCATTCACTCGAGCGGGCCTGAGTGGGTCTAAAGGAAGGCAGGCAATCAGGCAGCACTTGGTCGGCAGTGATCAGGTGTCGGGACAGGCAGGCGGTAACGAAGGTGCTGCCAAACAAAGGAAGAGGGGAGGTGGAAGGGGGCGGTGGAGAGGAGAGGAGTAATAAAGGCAAGGGGAGGTGGAGGGTGGATGTGGAGATGGAAAGAGTAATAAAGGAAGAGGGGAGGTGGGTGGGTCAGTGAGGGGGGGCTGGGGATGGTGAAAGGAGTGCAGATGGAAAGAGGAGGGTAGTAAAGGATGAGGGGAAGTGGAGGGACGTTCTGAAGAGAGGTTTGGGGTGGTGAAGGGAGGATGTGGGTGACTGGGAAATGCCGAAGGGAGAGGTAGAAAGGGAAGATGAAGTGAGAGTGAGAGTCGGAGGTAAGGGCAGTAAAGGAAGAGACGAGGTGGAAAAGGAGTTGCAAGGAGAGGAGGGGTGTGGAGGGCAGGGGAAATAAAGGATGAGGCTAGGTGGAGGGGGGTGGTGAAGGGTCAGTGGGTGGGTGCAGAGGAGGAGTGGCGAAGAGAAAGGAGAGGTGAAAAGAAGGTGGTGAAGGGAGTGTGAGGCTGTAGGGGAGGCGGAAGAGAGCGGTGAAGGGAGGGTGGGAGTGAAGGATGAGTGGCGAAGGGAGTGGAGAGGTGGAAGGGAAGTGGTGAAGAGAGTGTGGAGGTGGAGGAGGGGTTAGAAAAGGGGGAGGAGAGGTAAGTGGGGGGAGGGTATGGTGAGGAGGACAGTGGATTGAAGGACTATCTCTAAGAAGTATTTAAGTGGACTTCGTTGGTTTTGTAGCACTTCCTCCCCAGCAGCTAACTAATCACCGTATGCTTGTGTCGTACTCTTTAAAAAAAATTTGTTAGTTGAGAAAGAAAGAGAGAGAGAGAGAGCTGCAAATGAACACCCACTGACATACTTTCTAATATTCCGTCGATTTCGCTTCACACTAAGAGCATGTCCGTCTCTTTCTCTTTTTCTCATCGGTTAAGAAAGCTCCCTAACGCCGCTTCCTAGGCGATTTACTTTGCTGATGACCCCTTACCATCCTCTTCTGCGTCATTTAAATCACTCAAATACTACAATTCTCAGCATAAATATGAGACATTTTGACATTAACTAGCCATACCCAAAAATAAATCGCTAGGGAAGAGGTGTTACGGAGCTTCCTTAAACCGATGGAAATACCGAAAAAGTTAGCCATCAGAAACCCGTAAGGAGTAAAGGAGGTAGAATATTAGATGATTTTTTAATACTTAACTGCACTTAAACTTCTCGAAACCATCCAAGTGAATTGAGATTACGTGAGCAAATATACAGATGTTGATTAAATATTGAGGAACATAAAGAGAGAGAGAGAGAGAGAGAGAGAGAGAGAGAGAGAGAGAGAGAGAGAGAGAGAGAGAGAGAGAGAGAGAGGATTTAAATAAAGAAAAAGGTAAGAGAAAGGATCAAAAAAAGGGAAGGGAGAGAGGAACTAAATAAAAACAAAAGAAATAGCGAGAAAAAAGAAGGGAAAAAGAAAACACTCGTCCTAAATGCCTGCAAAAACATGGACGCTGGTGTTGTGTTGTGAAATGTGCTGAGGAGGAATAAAAACAAGACCTGGAATTGAAAGAACCACGCAGCAATTACTTGGAAGAGTTTGTGTTTCATTAGAGCACTGTACTAAGCACTATTTGTCCAAAGGTGAAGAGTAATCATGATAAAAGATGCTGATAACGATAAGGAAGGCCTATCGTTTGGTTCTTATAAATCACATGAGGACAGACTGATCGGAACTAGGGCTGAGGTTCAAGCTTCAGAAAGTGCCAAACCCCTTTTGCCCTCCTACATATAAGTCATACAGTTTCGGCTTGGTTGTATAAATTTTCCGTTCACCTCCGCCTGGACATAAAAATCACACAGCAATGGAAATCACAGAGCAGAGTCATAAAGAACAGTGGGTACTCACGTCTGTTGTTTTACACATCTACTATCTCCGGTATGCAAAACACTCACCTGTAAGGAAAGACAAATAGGAATTAAGATATGATTCCAGGCAGCTAAAATTAACGCATTGAAAGTGATTAATTCACTAAATCTGTTTAAATCTACAAAACATAACAAAAATATTCATAAAAAGAAAACCCACTATCTTGAGTTTACCCCATATCCACATAATTAATATGCAATATCTGTGCATTATATTCCTTTGCGAAATATATAAATACAATGCTCAGCTACTCTGTGGGAAGAAATTTCGCAAAATGCCAATGCCGTATGACACGAGCAAGTTGTAAAGTGAGTGGAATACTAATCAGCGGGGTCTTCTTATGGATGTATCAAGTTTCCCTCAGTGTAGACCGTGACATACGACAGCCTATTAGAACAAATGTGAATGGCCAAGGCTGCTTTCTGTTTTCTTGCCCTACCATTTACAACGTTTTAACACCGCACTTGAACAATCGGCAACAAAATTCCTGTCGCCTCTGCTGCTTCTCTCCCTTTCTCCATGGACTTTGAAAAACATCCTCGTGAATCAGCAGCGACAGTCAGTGGTTACATTACATGGCTTTAGGTTTGTGTCATTAGTGTTGCTTGCTCCAGATTCACGAGAAAATTTTCCAAGCCCATGGAATGAATAGCGCGTGAGGTAAAAGGGCTTTCTTTCTCTCTCTTTTTATAATACCTTCTCTGGAAATAGGATGGTTATGTTTGACTAAAGAAATGCTTCTAGATTTAAAACTCAGCTCTCAGTAACTGTTAAGAATACTTATCACTTACAAGAATGTATAGCAAGATTATTTATCAGCGTCAATCGACACGAAGTCTAATTAACGCAAAATGAATCGGTTCATTTTTAATTCTGGATATCTATAGAAGTAACAGTGTTATCCCATCAAGTTCTGTCTGGCACATTCACTGCCATTATCTTACGTCAGTAATTTTATAACGGGAAGCACCAGGTGGCGACCATCTTCCACTCACTGGATGTAGTGCTGCCTACTTCTTCCTTCACCTTTATCTTTCTTTTTCTGTCTGTCCTCCTCTCTTCCTTTACCCTCCATCTTTCCTGAAACTTTTTATTCCTCTTCTACCCTTTTCAGGTGACTTTACATTGAAAGACAAGTCATATGGTTTCCTGTAAACCTGGAAACCATTAACAAAGCTGGGTGGAAATCATATAATCAACCCATACGTGTTCCCTACGTGTCCGCAAGTGGGTTGATGGAGGGTTAGTGCTTCTTCTCGTAAAACAACTAACTTAATGACGAACAGAGATTTTGGCATCTGGTTATTGATAGACATAACACCAGGCGATCTAGTCATCTCTAAGAAATCGCGTCAAAGAGAGGAGTTAAGAATAAGAAGCAAGGTGTCTAACAATGCCCAGAAATCAAATCTAACAATCATCATGGGTGAATGTATAGCCTAACGACGTGCAATTTGGGAAGACGAGAAGGCATAATGAAAAGGAAAGAAGACGGAAAAAAAAATGGTGTAGTTACCAGAGCTGAAAAGAAGGAGCAGACAATTATAATTCACGTCCATCGTAGTACGGATTACGAAAGGCCATTAAAGATACCAGAGAGACAACCCCAAAGGGATTTAGAGGAAGAGACGAGCAGAAAACAACATGGAAAGATGAATCTCCAGTTTTTTTTTCTAGAACTGGCAAGCAATAGTAATGGTAGTAGCAGCAGCAGTAGTAGTAGTAGTAGTTGTAGTAGTAGTAATAGCAGTAGTAGTGGTAGTAGTAGTAGTTTTTGTTGTCACCACTCTCGTTGGCAGTGGAGCCACCAAGATATATAAGTGCCACAGATCAAATAGGAGAAAGTTATAATGGCTACTTTTCCTGCAGTGGACTGACTCGGACTGATGATGATAAGAAAGAAAGCGAGGTAGGGACGAACAATTAAAGCACTGTGGATAATCAGGCTACCACATTACGGAAATTTCTATTACGAAAACATGAGAACAGGTGAACAATGGCATGAGGGTCGTCAAAAAATAAAATCGATATAATAAGAAGAGTTGAAAGTAGCTCAGATGAAAACAACACTCCTATATTTGAATGTAAGTTGGTTTTAGACTTAGAGTAAAGTAGTCACAAAACGAACACCCTATAAATTAGTAAAGAGCCTTATGATTGTAGTAACTACTTTTGGAAGCAGCAATATCATGTAGAGGAAGAACAGTAGTCACATTACGGAGCAAAAATACTCGAATAATGTATTAAAAGATTAGATACTGATCCAGAAACTTAAATTACGGTAGGTACGGAAGGTGAAATGTAGCCAGCATCATTACATGGAATAAAAACAGTTGTTAAATTCCCAGCACAATTAAATCTTTAAAAATTAGGATTTAGATTATGAAGTTTCTGAATCAGTAGGCACAGAAATGAATCAGTGCTGGACCCTGTGAATTTCAGGCTACAAATGCGTGATAACAAAGAGGCAATTAGTTTTGCTACGTTATCAACGAAATATATTCACCATAATATGTTAGTACACAATTAAAGTATATATATATATATTCACTGAAGTAACGATGCCCTGTTTATTAGTGAGTGTTCTATATACACAATAGGATTTTACTTATTAAATTACAGAAATGGGCAATATATATTTGCATGCAGTGCCATTTGAAAATTATAATTCACTGTATTAAACTATACACGGTTAAGTTTTAAGCGGGAAACAGTATTAAAAAACAACTGTATATGTAAGCAATGTATGGTACTCTAATAAGTAAAAATAAAACTTTCGAAATATAATCACCACAAATGCATTAATCCTAGCTAAGCTATTTATGAAGTCCTTAATTCCATATTTACACAAGGCAAAAGTAACACGAAGGTTAAATTGACGCTTACACTCCGGTGATGTTTTTATTTTTGCCCATTCCACAGCGTGTGCAATGGCGCACCTTTGTTCAACATGGGATCACAATGAAGAGGTTAGAGAAGAAAAAGAAATATGTTACCCAGATAGAAGTCGTCTGAAGGCACCAAGAATAAAAAAAAAAAAAAAAAAAAAAAGACATCATTTTGGAGTGTCTAAAAAAAAACAGAAATATTGGGTTAAACCAACTTCATAGGGTAGTTATACGAGGTAATTACTGTCGGCCCCCATGACCTCCCTCCTCCCTCGTTAACAACCTCTGCTTCAAACTATGAGTGTCAGTGTCATCGTGAACCGCCACTCTTACTGTCTGGCAAAGCTTTGAAACGCCACCTCAGGCCTAATAAAGTTTACAAATACTTCCCAAGGTTGCTGCAGACGAGGTAGCATAGCGGGACCATCCTATCTTCTCAAACTGAACGCTCCTCGACCTCGCTTTTGACCAAGAATAAAAACTTCCCCAGTTTGATTAGTTCCTCCTAAGCTGAATAACAAAATCCAAATGTAGCAAGAGTAAAATGAAAAACACGTCATCCTAAAGAATCAGCTAAAATAAAAGAATTAGGCATTAGCTTAAAAAAGGATAAACAGAACTCACTACAGGTTCCTTTGGCTCTCAGGTGAAAAATATCCACTGGCATTAACTGGATGAGAATACCGAAGCCGTTCGAACCATGAAGGAGTTAAGATGTTTTAAGAATACTTCTCATCCTTTAAGAATACTTCCTCAGGGCTCCTCAATACGGCGTGGCGGCCTCATCCTCTTCTCCCGCGGCCATCCTGCCCACCAGAACGCTCCCCAACCTCGCTTTTACCCAAGAGAAATTTGTACAGGAATGGGGGACGTGCCCGGGTTAAAAACAGTTCTTGCTCTCACGGCAGCCTCGTTCAGCTGCACCCAGTCCACTTCTCGCTTAACCCTCTCACTGCCAAGACTTTTTTTTTTCTTTTTAATTCTAGATACCCCCATGCGATTTTCCCGAGTACAGAAACGGACTCTGGTAGCGAGAGAAACTGAGCTGTATTACCTTATGTTTCCAGTACGATTTACATACGGTATTTATTTATTTATACGAGTTTTTTCAGCTTAGGAAAGGCTTCTCTTGATGAGATAGTTAGAATCTATCCACTAATTTTTTGACTACCAGGACTGAAAAAAAAAAGAAAAGAATAAAACTACAGCTGCGATTTTATTCAGTCAAGTAAAGGCCTCTCTCTCATGCTGAAAGAGTTGAAAATTTCCATTAATCCCCTCAGTATTGTGGTATTTCGTATTTTATTCTTGTTTTCCGCTGGCGACATTAATAGAGCCTAAGAAACGCCTCTTGTACGTAAGGAGTTATTACAGAAGTCAGCCGCTCTTGGTGTGAGTGAGGAGAGCTTAGTAAAATAAATCAAGTCCATTAATCTCATCATAACACTACCCTAAAACTGCCATCTTTCCATCTTGCATACTGAGTCCTAGCAAGAGAGCAGCAGTAAGAAGATGGTGCTAGTCAGGCAGAAGTGCTAAGGCAAGGATATCGAACATAAGCCTTCTCTTTTAGTGCCACTGAGCTTCGGGGAATAAGCTACAAAAGAACGAAAATCAGGGCCAAGTTAAGGTGAAGACACTATAAACTGACGCTTTTTATAATTTATCTACCCTCCAAGTATGCAGGTTGTTGCAGTATTAACAGAAGTGTATAGAAGGCATCGCGTTATGACCATTGTACCAGGGATGCTCTAACTCATTCGACGTCAGAATTCAAGTACGTACACTATTGCCACGTCCATCTTCAACACACACCACTCCTTATAGTACTGGACCTGGGACGTGGTTCTCCTTACACCGTCTCGAAACGGTGTCGAAACCTCATGAAAACTAACAGACTTCTCCAGTATAACCACATTGAAATACTTTAGCTTCGTCCATTAGAGCGAGGAGGTTATGTCAGGCTGTATTAGTGGACACACAATACCGGAGGCAGTTATGCTCACTTTTTTTCCCCTGATCATCAGACTTTCCCTTTAATGTCCAATTAGCAGTCCGGTTCGCTCGGTAATTTGGGCTTCGACTCAGAAGCGGTCTATGAAATGATACTTTAGATTAGATACCTTCTTTCTTATTCGACTACTAGATGACCCTAATTCATTCTTTAATATGATTTCTTAATATAACTTATACTATAACTTCTTACAATGAATGGTGATAAAGATTTATGCTCTTCATTGTATCGGATTTCTCAAGGTGAAGCAACTCGTCGGACGTTAGGCAAAATAAAATCTATGAAGACAACATACTGGGGATTTAAGACAAGATCTGGATTATCCGAAATGTTTTTATGATATACGACAATAACTAACACTTTGGGGCTGGGTAAGGACGCCTTCATGCAGAGGCACCGAAATAACCGGGAGGCTCCGCTACCCGGTTAGACAAACATATCTCATCACCCTTCCTATCCCGCGAAAAGATGATGCTGAAGTAGGGGAAAATGGTAACTTCTCACTGTATTCCCCAGGTCTAGAGGAAAAAAGTAACTGCAACAACAAATAAGACTTTAGTACCACCCGAAACTAAACAAACAACCAGAATTCTAGGCAAAGTAAACAGAATAAAATAGCTCACTACTATTATTCAATTCTTTACGTGCAGCCGTATCAAAAGTGCAAGTGTCTTTTCATAATGCAGGTGAGTTATAGAGTAGGATCCTAAAATCATACTGCAGGTTTGTAGATTCTGTAATATGAGACTGAAAGCAATTTTATACCCACATACTACTTTGTCCATCTGAGGAATCGTGGCAGCATGAAACGCGCGCGCACACACACACGCACACGCACACACACACACACACACACACACGTAGCACCAGCACTGCCAGATATGACGGTAGACGGTGCTATCGCTTCATCTTCCTCCTTCTACCCTATCATTCACCCTCTCTCTCTCTCTCTCTCTCTCTCTCTCTCTCTCATGACAGTCACACCACAATATCAGTCATCAGATCACTTCATCACATCCACCAAGTTCCCATTAATTACACTTAGCCAGCACGGTCCCTCGGGTTGCTCCTTGCTCTCTCTCTATTCCATCTTCCTCCTTGCTCTCTCTCCTTCCGTCCTCCTTCATTCCCTCTCTCTCTCTCGCTCTCCTTCCATCCTCCTCCTTGCTCTCTCTCCCTCCATCCCCTCCTTGCTGTCCTTCCCTCCATCCTCCTCCTTGCTCTCTCTCCTTCCATCCTCCTCCATGTTCTCTCTCCCTCCATCCTCCTCCTTGCTCTCTCCATCCTCCTCCTTGCTCTCTCTCCTTCCATCCTCCTTGCTCTCTCTCTTCATCCTCCTCTTTCCTCTCTTTCCCTTCCCCCTCCTTTCACTGTCTTGAGTCAGTATTCTCGTCAATTAAGAGGACTCCCAAACATCTCTTCCTAAGCAGTTTATTTCTACATACAGCTCGTTTATAATCCTATCGGCGTTGTTTGTGCAGTTTATGCTGTTATTAAAAAGGAATAAATGGTATGCAGAAGAGTAGATTGTATAGTAAGCATATTTTTTCAACTTAGGAAGAGATATTAAAATCATCTTAGGTCATACCCTCGTGAGTTTAGG
>JAGKTI010009500.1:0-30817 GCA_018397915.1 Birgus latro | reverse complement strand
CATGGAATAGCGCTGATTGCCACACCTACCCTGCGAGCCTGTACTGATGGTGAAGGTGGTGGTGGCGGTGGTGGACACGAGACTCGGGGGCTCAGGTGAGGTCACTTGGCAGAAATAGGTCACTTCGGCTGTGTAGACCCCGTTGGTAAGGCCTGAGAAACTGGCCTCGCATCCACCCGCTGTAGAGGAGGAAGAGGATGGCTTGAAATACATACTTATCGATCGCACAGGGAAGGCAGTGTTTCTTTGATATCAGCCCCTAAACCCCAAGTGGCATCGATTATTGAAAGTTTAAACAGTATATCAAAGTATGAACTGAAAGGAAGCCAGGACCTTAAAGAAACTAGTGTATTTGCTTTATATACACTGGGCACGGATTTGATTTGTATATACAGTATCGTACAAAGAATAATCACTGTTAGTATGATGTGCTTTTGGTGAGGATCAGGCTGTTGTAATATTTCAGCTTATACAGATTTTGTGGTTGCTAAGCTTATTTTCTGTGCATCAAATCAAGATAGTTTTTCTACCCTGAAGCCTCGAGGGGTTCCCAGTGGTGAGGAAAATCGTCACCATAGTCTGAGTAAAATGGATAAATCGTCACCCGATTTTAAGGGTTTAATAATACGTGCTCATGTGGTGGGCTGCAGCTAAGATAGAACTTACTTTTTATTGGTACTTAAGGAAATCATTTTAATTGTTAGTAGTTGCTGCATCTCCAGGCTCCTATGAACGTAAATTAAAGTTTACCATGTGCTTTGATGTCACTTATGAATAAAGGTATGTTTATGACACTGTGTTGATATGTTATTTCTTTGATTATCGTTATCCCAGTATACTCGTCTCAGTTTCTTACTCCCTCATACCTGATCCCTGCTCCCTCATACCCGTTCTCCTCTCTATCTTACCTCGTCCTCCACAGTCCACCAACACAGGGGAGGTGGCTGTCCCGTCCTCTCGCACAAGCTTCACGCTGTACTGAGCCGCACCGCCCACTCCCATCCACTCCACCTGCACAGCCTCCGCTCCCGTAGCTGACACCTCAACTTGCACGTCTGGCGGGAAGGAGGAGAGTGTGAAAACTAATAGTCACGAAGAAGTGCTGTGGAAATTACGTATAATCTTAGTACTGAGTGTTAAAAGAACTGGCCACGTAAAAGTGCTATGGAAAGGATGTAGAGCCGTAGTATTGTCTTATTCCTCCACTGAGTTACGGAAAAACTCGGTCAAGTTAAGGTGGACGAACCATATGTCAAACCGACCTCTGAGGAAGGCGAGAGCAGACACGTCGGGGGATTGAGATGAGATGAGAAGCCAAAGGAAGGTCGGTGGGTAGGCTGAGTCGGGGTCATCCAGGGTCTCTATCCCCCGTACCACGCAACCATCACTGCAGAGATATACAAACATGTTCTTAGAAAGTGTTAGGAAATCGATCAACAAAACTTTCTAGGATCAGACGTGAAAAAACGTTTGCCGATGAACCCTGCCTCCTGCCTTCCATATTTCTCTTTCCTCTTTCAGTTTCAGAAATGCTTCCTTTTCCTGCCTCTCACGTCTCTTTCCTCCCTCCATTTCAGAGTCTGCTTCCTTCTCATATCCTCTTCTCGTGTACTTTATATATCAGTCACATCAAAACATTTCCTATAACACCTTCCATCACCACAACCAGCAAAGAAATGTTGGTGAACTTTTTGCTCACGGCTGTTCATCGATCAATAATTAGCTGCATTTGCTAAGATGTGGTTGAACTTTGGCTGAGATCGCTAATATGCCGATGCTAAATGGAAATGAATATATCTGGCATTCATAACGCTAACTTGGCAACACTATCTAGGTGACATAAGAGGGTTCGTAGCATCTGTTTCTGAGTGACTTATTTTGCGTGTAACACCTTAACCGTCTCCTGTACGTTATTTATATCGTTTAAATATCGACAAAGTTTGCACCTAGATTATAAAAGAGGTGTAATGTGCACAACAAATCGCTAAGGAAGAGGCGATACGAATTAACCAAAGTCATTTTATATATAACCTTCCCCCCCTCCTCCTTTCTCTGCCCACATGTCCTTCAATCTATCTATCTGTCTATCTGTCTGTCTGTCTATTTATTTCCCTCCAACTGACCCAAATGGCAAACACTCCTGGTCCTGACTCTCCAGCGCCTGTGTATGGTCGTGGTCGTTGATGAGTAGGGCAGTGTAGCTCTTGTTCTCGTCGCCCCCTGATAGCGTCACTGTCACCTTTTTGCCGCCCTCTGACCCATCCTGACCTGGGTTCACGCTGGCAATGATTACGTTCGCCATGGTCAGTCCTGGAAGAGGGAAGGGATGAACGTGTGCGCGTGTGTGTGTGTGTGTGTGTGTGTGTGAGAGAGAGAGAGGTGACTGTTTTGAGCTAGTGCAAGGGAGTCAAAGAGCTTATAGGAAAAGACAGCAAAATACAGGAAGCTAACAGTATGAAACACAGGCAGTATGAAATGCTTAAAGTATGTGAAGTAGATCATAATACCACATAATACCTACGAGGCTGAAAAGCGATTAAGAACATTATTTGTGTGTCATAATTACGCACTTTTTTATGCAAGGAAGAAGGAACTGAACGCCAGAAGCCCTCAAAGCCATTCCCTCCAAAAAAATAAAAAATAAAACAAAATAACAGAGAAACACCTTTAAGATCCGTTCATTTACATGTGAAGGAAACTGAGAAAAATTAGACGGTGTTTTGGGCCGATAAATTGTGGAAGTTCAAACGAGCCAAGTAACAGACCCGTGACAATAGTTAAGCTCTTTCCAAGTGACCGAAAATTGCTCTCTCTCCGCACTGAATTCTGAGTTGTACCAAGAAATTTACAAAAGAACGAGAATCTGAGCCAGTTTAGAGTGAATGAAGTCTAGGCTACGTGAAATAATTAAAATGTGGTCAAAAATTAAAGTGAAAGAGCTCTACGTGAAATAAGCTACAAAAAGGACGAACATCCGGGTCAAGTTGAAGTGACTGGACTATAGGTTACATACTTCCCCACTGCGCCAGGGAGCTCTCGGGCAGTCGGAGGGAACGCACGAGTGTCTCCGTGACGTCGAGAACCTCCAACGTGACGCGTCCCGAGGAAGGCACCCCAGGGAAGTAGTAGCGACAGGGCCCGGAGGAGCAGGTCATGGCCTCCGATATCTCCAGCACCGTCAGGCCACTCCGACTCCTCAGGGCTTTGCTGTTGACGGGTTGGTAGCACTTTTTACTAGGCGATTTATTCTGCATACGTAATCTAATATTTTCTTGCACCTTTTAAGTAGTGACATTTTATCCTAAGCGATTCGTTTTGCATAGTCTGTTATTCTCAACGTGGTTTGCAGGGGTAGCATTCATGAGTAAAGTGTAACAGGCAAAATAAATAGCTGAGCAAAAAGTGTAACGAAAAATAGATCGCTGAAGAAGAATGTAACGAAAACACACACACACACACACACACACACACACACACACACACACACACACACACATACGCACACACACACTGAGGAAGAAGTTTTACGATAAATAAACCATTGAGGAAAAAATTCCTTTAAAAAAAAAACACACTGGCGAAGAAAATACGAAAAATAAATCGCTGAGGAGAGGTGTTATGAAAAACTAAATCGCTGAGGAAGAAGTGTTACGGAAACCTCCCAAGGAAACAAGACTGCTACCTGGTGTCTGTGGAGGCAAGGTGAGTTTGGGGGTCTGGGTGGAGCTGCGTGGTGGAGTAGCGCGTCCCTCTCCACTTCTTGGCCGCTTCGTACAAGAGTTCCACTTGATAGGTACTGCCAGAATATCCACTCCACTCCGTCACAACCACCCCACTGCCCCGAACCGTCACTGTTGGCGTCACATCTGCAGGGTAAAGACATATTCTAGCCTCTGGTTCCTGTTTCCTTGCAGTAAAAAGAACAAAAAATGTCCACTTTCACATAGTGTCATCTAATAGTATTCATTCTTACTTCAAATGGTATTCCTCCCGACAACTAAAAATCGGCAAAATCATCGGTGAGCAACAGGGACGTATCTTAGACGGCGTAGAAGGCTTCGTTGCACCCCTTCTTTAGCGATTTATTTTGGATATGACACCTGAAAATTCTCGTGTTTACTTCGTTTAAAAATCGACATTATTTGCATCATTAACAAACCGAAGAACATTGAGATGTAACGTGCAAAATCAATCGCTATAGATGTGATGTTAGGAAATCTTCAAAGCCACTTAGATTATGACCTACAGACAGACAAGAGAACCTACTCAAGAAGACCACATTTTCCTGGATGTCAAAGGAACTTACTCAAGAAGACAACATTTTCCTGGATGTCAAAGGAACTTACTCAAGAAGACAACATTTTCCTGGACGTCAAGAGCATCAGTGTTGCCCAGGTCATCCTTGGCTCTGACGATGACGGTGAAGACGAGGTCCATGTGGGTCGCCGTGGCTTGGCAGGGCGAGAAGCAGTATATATCATGGTTATTCTGGTCCACCTCGGTATGCAGCTCCCCGTCACACTCAATCTCCAGGAACGGCACCGTGGACAGGTACGTGGTCTCGTAGGTAAGGGCCGAATTGGGGGCGTTTCTGATGCACGTAAACAGTCCCACTCCGTCCACCGCCCCCATCCGCACGATCGACAGCTCTGTTCCATCGTCAAAGTCAAACCAGGTCACAAAAACACATAGTGAAGTAATAAGTAAAGGAATTTGTCGAAGGTAATCTGGCTAAACGTAATTACATTTCTACACAAAACCTAAAACAGTTCCAGAAGGTAACTCACTCTCCAAGATTAACACTGTAGATGAGTGGATGAAGAAAATACATTAAATCAAATGATATCAGATAACTGGAAAGTGATTAGTTGGATCATGATGCAACAAAAAAACTCAAAAAAGTAGCAGAGTTGAGGCGTGCAACATGAAGAAAAAAATGAAAGTGGAGAAGCAACAAGGAGATGAAATAAGAAAACAAAGCTTTAGTTGCAAAGAGGCTGGTTAGGTGTGATGCTCATGTAATTTTTGAGAGTTTCAGCCCGGGGACGTCTTTTAAATTCTCTTCTAAGTATCGTCAGGCAAATATATCAATTAGTTCGAGAGGATTTTTGAAATGGATGGGTTAGGCACAGTCATCGTTATCCCATTCACTACTAGATTACTTTTTTGAGCTGACTGAAATCGATTACTGAAACTGACTAGTGTTTATTTTCCCTTATTTTTATACTTTATGTTTATTTAACTTATCACCTCCTCCCATGTCTGAAAAGTAGAGTGTTGTGGAGGAAGAGGGTTGGGGGATTGCAGAAACCCCTCGCTCGCTTACCTCCAGACGCCTGTGTAGTCAGCACTGGAAGCCAGAAAGAAAAAAAAAGTGTTAATTGACTCATATAAAACAGACCTCACATCAAATCGCCAAATACTCCCATTATTAGGTCATGTTAAAATACGAGCAAATGACCGAAGCGAGTAACGTAAACAACACAGACACCAGATCTCACTAAAAACCAAGAGAAAAATGAAACGTTCATTATTAGTTTAACTTTCTATCAGCCTTGCAAAAATTTCCTCAGATATTTCAGTTTTCTAAGACGTCTCTTAGGAAGACACTTAAGCTGCACGATATATTTATTAAACTTCTGTGACGAGGAAATCAGTTGTTTCCATTAAGACTAGACCACTTTGTTGGGACAGGAAATAATGTGTGGTTTGTTACTTTATGGGATGCGAGTCTTAACCACTTCTGCCTAACTACATAACCTTGGTGTGGTAAATGATATATTAGCAACAACAGATTTATAGTTTAACATGTTAGTTCTAATTATTCACACTGTTTACTTGTTTGTTTACTATGAACGACCACACTTAGAGGTTAACATTTGCGTGAGCGTTTATACTGACCGGAGACTTATTTTCCAAACCGTATTTATTATAATTCCTTTAAAAAATGATACTAATTAAGCTGGTATAATTCTGCAGTATAGGTTTGGGGTTTATCATTCTAATGCCTGAGGGTTGGGGGGTGAGGGTTTTTACAGATGTTCATTGTTTAGACTCTTAGGTACATTCATTATCAAATACCAGCAAAAGGCAGCAGTAAGATAAACTCAAGGCCTATTACTTGAGCCTTAGATAAACTGACCCTCTTAAGTTAACATAGCTGCATGTTTTAATTTCGTCAGCTTGGGCTGCCTTGGGTTAAAGTGAGATGAAAAATAAAGAGATGTTGGGCTATCTTCTCTTAGTGTCTGTCTTTTGTAAGTTGCCTTAAGTTGAAATAAGAAAAAAAATAAACTATGGGAAAGACTGAAATCATATTGTCTAAGTGTCAAGATGTCTGCCACTACCAACCTTGAGCTGAAGAAAGAAGAATGACTAAGAGGAGGTCTGAGATCATTTTTGTCTCAGTAAAAATGTGTGTGTTGTTTTCTCGTGTCTTGTCTCTTTAGTTCTCGTCTGGGTGACAAGGCTCGTCCCTTATATACCGTCAAAACATTATCTTTTTGTGGCGAGTGAACCTTATCTGTGACTCTCCTCCTCATTGTCGTTTCTGCCTTATCGTAATATATCTTTGCTTCCTTCCTCCCTGTGCATGGTATTCTTCTTCGAAATATCTGGTTCTCGGAATTAACCCCTTCAATCCGATGACGTATTCTCCATTTTAAAGTGCCGTCAGACAATTTTATTCAGCTTTAGGAGGGGTTTCTGGCAGGGAAGTGACTAATGAAGGCTGTACTAACCCCTGCAGTTCGGAAAGCCTCTCTTAAATTGAATAAAATCGCTTGGAGAGCCGAAAAATAAGAAAAAGTTAATAAGAATAATACTAAGACTAATAAGATAAATAATACGTCATCTGATTCAAGTGGTTAAGTGTAAAGTAATCCTTCACTTAGGAAAAAAAAAAAATCAATAGGCATAGCTGTCAGAAGAATAACACTTAAAATGGCGCGGAGAAAGTTCAGCGAAATTTGTACGGAAAATGACAATAAAAACATCAGAATAACCATGCATGCGTAATTTGATCAACACTGATACACTGGGAATGTTTACTGCTATAGAATGTTTACTGCAATACTCATTTTACCTTAATTTGCCAGGATTATCGTACTTTTGCGGCTTAATTCACGTATCTCAGTGGCAGAATAAGAGAATGCTACGGCGCTACACCCATTTCTTGGCACTTCTTCGTGACTAGCATCCTATTCTAATGTTAATCGGCATTCACCATGGAGAGATGGCAATTTTAAACCAAGTTAGAGTATTAAAAAATAAGTTAGTTTATGCTGACCCATACAAAAGACATTCACGTACTTCAGGCCCATCTCGTAAAAACTGCTGGAAATTCGGTTATACGAATATTCACTGGCTGTCTTTTGGAATAATTCAGGTTGTTCACGAAACCTTTTAATTCGAATATTCACTGACTCTCTTTTGATTCTTGTCTACAAAACTTTTTAATTCGAATATTCACTGACTGCCTTTTGGAACGATTCATGTTGTCCACGAATCCTGTTAATTCGAATATTTACTGGCTGTCTCTTGGAATGCATCACGTTGTCCAATGAATTACAAAATACAACACCGTAGAAATGAAAAATGTGTGACACCGGAAATACCAGGCTAAGGAGCATGACACAGATACCAGACACTGACTGATAAAGGTATAGGGTATTAGGAAAGCCCGTGGGAACTGGGGAAAGGAAGTTGCGTCAATGAGAAGGGTGGGTCGTTACTCTGGATGGCACTGGAAATTCTCAGCGCCTATTCCTTAGCGATTTACTTCACATTTTGCACATCAGTATGCTAAAACAATAAAAATGGTTTGCAAGGGAATGACAAGGTGTAGAATCGAAAATAAATCGCTCAAGAAGAGGCAACGAGGTTCTTACGTCATCTCGTCGTATTCTAGATGGCTCTGAAAACTTCGGAGGCTCGTAACGCTTGTTCCTTAGCGATTTATTCTATTACATCTTTTCATCCTCTTATATATTAACTGATCCGTAAACTCTCGACACTAAGAACAATATAGGCAACATATAAGGGAAACTTTTAGGATGATTAAAAAAAAAAAGCGCTTAAGAAAAAATATTACAAAGTCTCCCATATGACAATGATAAGGGTGGAATTTAAGGCTTCGTAGTTCCTCTTCCTTAGCGATTTATTTTGCACATCACACCTTAACAGCCCTCTTGTGTTTTACTGATGGAAACTATGTCTGGATTAAAACGATGTAAAATAATAAACGAGATAATGTGTAATATGCAAAATAAATCGCTAAGGAAGAGGCGTTCAGAAATTTCCTAGGCCAGCTAGATGTGCTGCCGTAAGAGGTGTGGCAGCGTGTGACGTGATGAGTGTAGTGTGATGTTTGTGATGTGGAGCTGTGTGGTGCGGCAGTGTGAGGTTATGTGGCATGTAGCGTGTGTGTGTGTGCGTGTGTGTGAGAGAGAGAGAGAAAGAGAGAGAGGACAATTATAAAAGTCACTATCAAATTAACAGTAAATATAGACTAATTAAGAATTTAAAAAAAAGTAACAAAATTTTCCATGTATTGTGCCTTAAATATATATATATGTGTGTGTGTGTAGCGGGCAATACAACCCTAAAAAAAAAAAAAGTATATAGGCTAACTGTCCTTAGAAAGAAAGGTGTACTGTATATATATATCACAGAAAATTTACAGACATAATTTTACTTGAGACAGAGGTGCTGAGTTACATAAAATTACATACCAGTTTTCATTCATTCATTCATTCATTCATTTATTCATTCATTCATTTATAAGACAGCGATCAGAGAAAACATGGGTAAAAAGAGGAAATACAGGAAATGGATCAACGTAGGTGGGGTGAAACCGTGTGGGAGGCGGACACTGGTAAGATAAACATACGTCACCGAAAAGAAACACCTGCATACTTCCCAGCGCCTTGGATGGTTACGTCACGCCTTCAGATACCCGTCACATCGTCATAATCACCTTAAAGGATGCCTCAAACATCATCATCATCATCAACGACAGAAAATAGATAGATAGATAGATAGGTAGACTAGGAGGTTAACATATGAACGTCTGTGTGTGAAAAATAGTTCCCACACATGTACGCATCCGCTCATGCCAATCCAAGTGCTTGTAGAGGTCAAGTGTTCAGCCAGGTAATTCAGGTCAAGGTGTGTAATCTGCCTAATGAACTGGTTGGCGTCTCGTAATCAAATTAAGAGCAGTGGTTAATCTTAATAAGAGGTTATGGCACCTGACGAGATCCGTTAATTACACCTGTTGCTCTCCATAAATTAGTTGAGTCATACCTGAAGCAATACCTTTTGGGGAGTCAAGGCCAGGTAGTTGTAGGGAAGGGATGATGGAGAGAGAGAGGGGGGGGGAAGAAGGGAGGAAGAGAAGGGGGATAGAAACAGGAGGGAAAGAAAAGGATGGAAGAAGGAAGGGAAATATTAGAGAATTCAGGAGTGAGGAGAAGAGATGGAACGAACGTGAGAGAGAGCATCAGTCTTGTCATCTCACACGCAAAGATAAATTCTTCCTTCAGCTGTGGATATACAAAATTATTTCCAAAACAGCTTATTACGTTAGACAGGGGCGATTAAGAGATCTCATGAGGCACCAAATTACAATATATACCGTACATGGCAAGACGGACAGCAGGCCACAAATTAACCACTACACTAACCAGCCTTTACTCAATGAAATTTCTGGTCATGTTAGTTGCTGAAGCCAATATTTATATACATTTTCACGAGCCCCACTTATGAGCAGTTTATCTTCACTAATTAGTTTCATTTATCGCATCATAGGTGATCCTAGTTGCCGATAATGATGTTTTTTTTTTCTTTAATGCTTCTAATGAGAGCTAAATATGTGTTGGATTTTTCTCACGATAAGTTAATTGCTGTTTTTGAGTCTCTATATTGGAAAGATTAACGTTCAGCCAAAGTTATTACTGGTTTTTACTATCTCATAAGCTAAATATGTGTGGGATCTCACGATAAGTTAATTGCATCGAAAATTTGCATGTTGAACGTTCAACCTGCGGTTATTGATAAGGCAATTACTGTCAGTGAATATACGTGTTTGGAAAATTAACGTTCAGCCAAAATTTATTCATTCTGATTTTGAGGTTGATATGAAAAGGAAGATTCCAAGTATGAAATGAAAAACCTGTATAATTCAGAGTCTTGGCGGTCTGATATAAGCAAGTCTGAGGCGGATGGAAGCTCCACTCGTCAGCCAGAACGATATCCACTAAGCTCATCCACACAGGTGAGGGTCGAGTGTGTCCTTGCTTTTATCGGCCTGTTTTCACTTGATGGAGCAGGGCCAAGCAGTTTAGTTTCTCTCTCTCTCTATCTGTCTCTCTCTCTCTTCTGGGTTGTCTTATAATTTTTAGACTTGTTCTGTGACTGAAGTGGGATTCCAGTATGGCCAGTAGCGTGCTTCGATCCTTTATAGAGTGTAAACATAAGGACTGGAAGAGGGAGTCATGAGTTTTCTTTTTTTTTTTTAAGAATTAAATGTTCTCTTCAATGTGTCATTTGGAGGAAGAACAGCCAAACGGAAGGCGACATGGAGGCGATTTGTTTGTGGCCACCCCTTTCGAGATTATTATCTCTGTTGCCAGCCTCTGTGGTACAGTGGTAGAGTGTGCGTCTCGCACGCTGGTGGACGGGGGTACTCCTCCAGGCAGAGTTGTAAAAACTTTGGGAAGCATTCACCGAGCCACTGACCACTTTGGCGAACACAGGGGGTGCTGTGGTTGAACCAGTGTTGCATATTAGTATGCTTGCACCCAGTCGGCTTAAGACGGGCCGATTACACTCGGTTCACAGACAACACACACACACATCCAAAGCCGCTACAACACAACAATTACATTCACAAGCACTTCTCACCCTACATTCAACCTCTGCAGAGCACCACATGTTGGTGGTGTGAAGATATAGGCAAATAGATAGATACCTTGATTCGGTAAAGAGCGGCCAGAAACAAATCGTCTCCTTGTCACCTTGTTCTCTGCCATTTGGCTGCCCTGGCTCCAACTCACACACCTCTCTCTCACACATTTCTCCACTCGATCCTTCCATCTCATCCTTGGTCTCCTCCTCCTCCTCCTCTCCCCGTCCATCTCACTCACATACTCTTTTAGTCTGCCTGATTCTCCATTCACTCCACCTATTATACCGTCATTAAATAATTTCAGAGTTGGTCATTAGTCGGAACAGCAACAAGGCAACCCAAACCGCCAAGATGAAAGTGCTTCTCTGCCTGACCATCTTGTTGGGAGTATCTCACGCTGCGGTGAGTATTACACACGCACATACACATACACACACACACATACACATACACACACACACACACACACACACACACACAGACAAAGTTCGCACCTTGACGAATTATTTAAACTAAAAAATAAACGCCATAGTTTGAACTTACATTTGCGTTTTGGAGTTAGTCATTTATTTATTTATTTATTTCGATAACACCTTCTTTTGTGTCGCAGAATCTTATGACGAGGGGAGAAGCGGATTTTGAGGGGGAGGATGACAACACACAGCTGGAGCTTGAAGAGAGGGTGATAGAACCGAACATCACAGAACTGAACACCACAGAACTGATCACCAGACCTCCTATCACCATAGACCCGATTCCCATTGACCCGTTCCCCATAGACCCGTTTTGTAACAACAAGTAAGTGACATTAAACACTTGGTGGGACAGGAAGCTTCGTTGCACATCTTCTTGAGCGATTTATTTTGCATAGATCTTACCATTGTCTTGGATGCTGTGGCAAGGAGTGAATGATGTTCGGATTTTAGTACATAAGTAACCTACTAGATAAAAGTGAGATCTTATGGACCTTAGCTAGTGAAGAACCCTGGCCCGTATTCTCGTCGGGTAAGGAAGCTCCCTAACGCCTCTTCCTCAGCGATTTATATAATTTTGGATATGGCACCTTCCATGTGATTATCCTTAGGGTGGGACTGACTGACTGGGGAAGGGAATGAAAGGCCAGGTAGGGAGGGTCAACGACGGGAGGGCAGGGTAGTGGAGGGAAAGGTAGAGAAGGGCAGGGTAGAGGAGGGCAGGGGAGGAGAGGGCATGGCGGGGGAGGGCAGTGCCTCAGGAGACATTCCCATAAAAAAAAAAAAAAAAACTACATCATCAGGTTCAAGGACTCAGTAATTACTCAATCCACTGAGCCGGAGAGCATCTTTTTGTATGTTATTCTCATCATCTCACGATTTCCTTTAGCGTATAATGGATTTATCGAAATGGGAGTTTAAATACAACATTAATAAATTCATCATCATCATCCGGACCTCTTTTCCCATCCTAGGGCAGGGTGAGGAGTAGCAACGTCCAGATAGCCCAAATTTGCCCAATCCAATGGCCCACAGTTCCAGTCACTTATCATTCAAGCCCCCAGAATCCTGGCTCTATCGGATGCGCCAAAAACATTCACCACGTTTTGTAGCTTCACATAAACGTATCCGATAGAGTCAATCCGGACGCTGCCACGTTAAAAAGGGATGCCAAAATCCCTGATCATGCACTTCTTCTCACAACATTCATCCAGCCAGAACGATCTCTTCTCAGTTCCTTAGCCTCACCGACTTCCAAACCTCTCTTCCTCACACTCTCATCCACCATATCTCTCCACCTTCTCCTTGGCCTACCTCGCCTCCTCCCTTCATCAAATTCGCTCAGATATACCTTTTTCACCACTCTATTGTTATCCCTTCTCTCCACTTGACCATACCATCTCAGTCTACTCTCTTCGATTCTGGTGTCCACCGACTTCCTCACTCCACATCTTTCACGAATCACAGTACAGGTATTTCTTATCCTATCCACCCTCTGTACTCCACATACATTCCTCAGCAGTCCCATCTCCACTGCTCTTACTCTTGACTTTTCATTTTCATGCCACACCATAGTCTCTGATCCATATGTTATAGTTGGCACTAACACTCCTTCATGTAAGCCTCGTGCAGCTGTAACACTCAAGCCTCTGTTTCTTATCAAGACCTTCAGTGCACCAGCTACTTTCCTTCTTTGTGTCACTCTACTTTCAGCTCCTTCTGCACATTTCCCTCTCTTTTCTATCACTGTACCCAGGTGTTTGAACTTTCTCGCCAATTCCAGTCTCTCTCCATTCACTGTGACATCGCAGTGGGAGTCACTTTCTCTCTCAATAACCATCACGTTACTCTTTTCTACATTTACTCTCAGGGCACGACGCTCACAGACATCAGCAAAACTCTGCACTAGTCTACCAAGTTGTGTCCGGTATTTGCAAGTAGCGCTGCATCATCAGCATACAACAAATTTGAGATATTCCATCCATCACCTTTCATTACCAACGCCATCCCCCTCTCCATTACTCATATTTTTACTTCTCTCATCACCCCATCCATATATACAGTATATTGAACAACCATGGGGACATCACACAACCTTGCAGCACGCCCACACCGATCGTGAACTTAGATGCCCATTAACCCTTACACATGCATTACTACCATCGTAAAAACCCTTGACGGCACCTAGCAGCTTACCATCTACACCGTACATTAATAAATTTCTTCAGTTAAATCATCAGTTAGCAGCAAGAATAAACTGAGGAGCACATCATCCAACAGACAATGTTATCTTCATGCCCAGTCCCCCCACTCCGAAATGCCCTTACTTAAATTAATAAAAAAAAAAAAAACTCATAACTATTCACATAAATAATCCAACTTTCATCTCGTCTCCTCAGGGTTACATTGTGTACCTGGCTTGGGGGGTCGTGCTATTCTCGTAAGACATTGACGTATATAAAACTACGCTGCAGGAGTTTGGAGGATGGCTTGTGTGGCTCCCCTTGCTGTGTCTGCTGCCTTCCACCAGGTGATCACTTAACTCCTTAGTATCTCTCTCTCTCTCTCTCTCTCTCTCTCTCTCTCTCTCTCTCTCTGTACATAGTTTTTATGTGAGAAGTATATCTGTAACTCAGCCTTAAAAGTATCATCCTCTGTCACAATAAAATTAACCTACTTTTTCTTCCTACAGAATGTCCGCCAGATCAACCGTGTCTTTATGCAGCTGGTAAGAAAGGAATAAGACCCTCCCTTGTCCTAATATCCAGGTGGCAGTGACTTGTAAACACAGTAATCATCTTTTCTTCTTTATGCTAACAAAAAGAATTCTCCTACACCAATGTGGCTTTGAATATAACTAGAAGACTACATTATTTTTAATCATGCACAGTGTTGTTATTTTGGCCCATGGCTCGTCTTAAATGTAAATTCAGTAGAGAAGTAGGTGAGGGACATTTGCATAACCAGGCAGTGTAGCCACATAGTTATTCTGGATTTGCCACATTAAACAACCACTAGTGTCAGCATTCAAAAATTCACTACAACTGTATTCTTCTATACTGAATGTAAGGTTCTGGAAAAAATATTGTCCTCGGGTAGAATGAGTTAATATTATAGTATTAACCAAATGATAATCTCGATTATATTTGGTATTACATTGGACTTCTGATTACAGAATGAGAGCTGTTATCAGTGAAGGCTTGGACACCACGTCACTGGACATCGATACGAACCCAATCACTGAACATGGATAATGGATATGGACCTAGTCACTAAACTCAAATACATCCTTCTGAACTCTCCACAGTTGTGCTACTCTTCCATAAATGCATAACTGGCACTTCAGGAATTTATGTAAAAAATGTGAAAAAAAAAAAAATTTATCTAACAGGACCTTTGTTTAGTTTTCATTAGTTAGTTTTTGCTTGTATACATCCAATTACCTATAAGTTTCTGTTAGCAATTTCTATAATGTTATCATAGCTATTATTTTCTACAAATATACCACATATTTAAACTTCAGACATTAAAAAACAGGCCCATTCACTACAAGTCTGTCTCTCTTATTATTTTTGATAAGCTTTAATCTAATACTATTCAGAAAATCATTCAGTACATGAGCTAATTAATTTTCGATGTAATAGATTTTAAAGCTTGAGCAACAGTTCTAAATTTTAGCAGTTGATGGTATGTCATTCTTTCAAACCATTACAAATGTTTAAAGGCAAAAAGAGTTCATGTAAATAAACTAAGGGGAGGGTGACATAGAGTGGCTTGGCCGAGAACAAAAGAACTAATAACAATCCTGTGTGGATGAAATTAGCGAGATGAACAGGACATAAAGCACACATGAATCACTAGTCAGTATTTACACTTGTAGTAAAAAATCATTCCATTTCCTGTACAAATACTTTTTTTTTCGACCTTCAGCTTCCGTTGGCTATGATGTGAAAGAAAGTAAATCCATAATCATTTAAACCATCCGTAGAACCAACTCAGCGCAGACCTCGTTGTACCATCACATGATAAAGTTTGCCTGCTCCTCTACAGCATCTATTTCACAGTTAGAGAATGTCCATTATTTTTCCCTAGCACATCACAGAAAAAGTAAATCTGTGGCAGAGAAGCAGATAAGTGTGTCTCTCAGCTTATTACTGCACTGACTTTGAGGATTTCCAAATATCAAGGTAATAGTAGTCTTCCTTTTATTTTCCCTCCTCTGGTATGCTAATGGATGCTTGTTTAACTTGGCAGTGACTTGTGAAGTTAATAAGGTAAAAATATACACAAATCCACTCTAACCTGGCCACTTAAAAGTTAATTTACTCCACAGTTACTTGGCTTACATCATCTGACTGTGTCTGACTTATTTCTTTCCAATTATCAAATGCTTCCATTATGACTAGCAAGAAATCCAGGTAACTGAAAAACTGTATGTTGACATGCTGTCAGGGAATAACATTCACAAATAAAACGTAAGAAATTATCATTAATTTTTCTTGGCAATACTAATATGAAATAAAAATTATCAAATACATTCTGGTCCTTCAAACATCTTGCTTCTGCCCATCTGACTGCTCTGCTGTTGTTGCTGGAATTTTTTTTCGTGCACATGGTACTTGCAGAAAGTGATAGGAGCACAAAGTGTGTGGAAATGTGTGAATAGTTATATGGATGGTCAAAGTTAGACATGGTAGAGGGAAACGAGGGGATTACGGTTTACTTGGCATGGAAGGCAACTTCTTTCTTTCCATCCTTCCTCTTCTGTCTTTTCTTCGTTCTGTCTACAGGTGACCCTATACTGAGTGACAAGCCATATGGTTTCCTGTACGCCAGGAAACCATTTACTATGCTGTGGTAAGCATATAACCAAATTATGGCGCCCGGTGGTTTAGTGGGCAATTAAGGCGCTCCAATCGGATTGAGCCGGTGCAGGTTTATACCCAAGGGGTGGTTGGGGTTTATTGCCCAAGTAATGCCACTCAGGGATAAATGAGGCTTGTCACTCTCATCTCAAGTGTCAGGAACAACTTGCCCAGCCCCCGGCTACTACACTCCTAATTTGGGCAACAATGGATTGGATGATGATGAGTATTAAATCAACCTCAGTCTGGTTGAGCAAACGGATAAACCACAGAGAAGCAATCATCCATGATGGCCTGGTCCATTCAGTGAACCAATGTTTCCTTGCACGGGGAAAAGTTTGGAGATTTGGTTCCCAGATGGACACCACATTTGTATCCCAGCACAGTCAGCAGGGGCACCATAGAAGTCTCCAAATCGCCCTGGTTTTTAGTTATATGGTTACCACCCCAGTGTTGTTAATGGCTTCCAGGGTTACAGGAAACCATTAGGTTTATCATGCACTGTAAAGCCACCTGAAGGAACACAGAAGAGTATCAAATAGTGACAAGAAGAATGGGAGAAATGGGAAGAGATGGGAGCAGACACAGAAAAAGAATGATCAAGATGAAGGAAGAAGTAGTCAGCACTACAGTAAGTGAGAAGATGATGGTCCACCAGGAGTTATGTGTAAAAATGATATGTAGATGCGTGAAAGAGCCATAATGAGAGCAGTGGAGAGAGAACAACAGAGAAATATATTTGGGCTGCAAAGACAAGATTGAAAAACCAAGTGATTCAAATGAGTAATGCACAATAATGCCATCCAAGAGAAAAAGACTGCTTAGACTGTACAGCCACAGAGGCAAAACTGATATCACTGGTGGTGGAAAGATATGTGAGTGAAGTATGACAAGTGATAACAATTCGCGGTACCTGGTAACTACTATACACATATGTATTTCGGGTATTATTTTACAAGTGGACAATATGCGGTTCAGGAATATTAGCCCCTTTAACGTATAGTCTATTCCCCAAAGATCATAATGAACCCCCATTACCCCATTCGGAAATTAGTTTTATTTTACTCCTGAAGGTTAGGTTAGGTTAGTTTGGTAAAATAAATTTAATTTCCGACAAAAAGCCATAGACGAAAAGTGTCTTAGAGTTGTCCAAAATACCGAAAAAACGGATCAAAACATCATAATTCTCGATTGTCCGAAAGTAAAAATTTACCGTATTATGTACTCTCTCAGCTACGTATTCAGTACTTTAATCAACCTATCCACAGCTTTTAACTGAGTGACTCATTGTTGGGTAAATGTTAACCTTATTTTTGATGTATGGTGGGTTAAACAGCAATAGCAGGAACCCACATAGCTTCACCTCTGTTTTGTTTACATTATCCCGTAGCGACGTTTGTTTTCACGTTGCCGTACAATACAATAGAAATAGTCGATCATTCTCTCCCTCTGCCCTTCCCCCCCCTCTCTCTCTCTCTCTCTCTCTTTCTCTACTGCTTGACTGCAGTTGGCCATTTGTCTATACTAAGCAATTCCTGTCCATGGACTTTGGCTATTACTACATACAGATACGAAAAATAAAACAAAATTGGAAAAAAATGAGTAAGCTGATTTCATTCATGGCCAACATCTGATTCATATCAATTTTTATCACAGAAACACTGCCCTGTCTTGGCAAAGAAGCCTGAAAATCCCCAGTGATCAACGAGTTGGTGGATTAACAGGGTATTTGCACTTTCTTAGCAGTAAGTTAGTGCTTCCCGGATGCACTGTCAAGATACTGTACTGTATCTTTCTGCTTCAAGAGTTATTTCCTTACACTCTAACGAAGGTTTAGTATCTTAATCGATCTAAACCAAATTAATGATTCATTCGTGGCACATCTGCTCCTCTGAAACTACAGTATATATTACCTACGACAGATATACAACGGCACGTCTCACTTCACCGAGAAAAGTAATTGTTGGTACAGCTCATGAAAAGGTTCGATGAATAATATTATGCATCACGCTTAGTCAATATCTAGAAATATATGCAGAAACGAGTCTGGAAAGTAGGACCACAAGCATTAAATAAGGCCAGCTGCACTGTAACATGTCTCTGTCTTGAGACGCTTTGGTTTGTTATCGTGATGCAACTGGAACGGTGACAGGGGGGGGGGAAGGCAATTTTGTTGATGGCGGTGTAAAAAAAAAAAAAAAAAAAAAGTGGTGCTGGTGGCAGAATGTAGTAATGATGGAGTTCATGTCAAAAGAATATGCAAAAGGTAGGTGTGCTTGCATGGTGATAACACACATGATATATAATGGTGACGGTGGTGCGGGAATGGCAAAAGGTAGGTGCAGTTGCATGGCGATAAGTAAACTAGAATAGTGGTGAGAGTAGTGTGGGGGACGGTGATAGGGTGTTTAAAAGGTGGCTGTGGTTGCATCGTGGTACAGGGATGGTGACAGGGTGGTCAGGATGGTGACAGGATGGTGGTGGTGGTGGTGGTGTAGGGCGGTGACAGTGATGAAGGGGAGCTTTTTGGAGAGCCTAATGGAGCAGAAGAGCGTGTCGGATGGGCATATGCCAGTGTCTAGCAGCTATAGTCTGTTGTGAGTCCGCCGTGCACTCGCTAGCAAGACCTCAACGCTTCCTCTCCTCCTGCCACTAGAAAACTGTACGTTAGCAGCTCTTTTAGTTTTTCCTAGAGTTAGTCCCTTCAGTGCAACGCCAGCTTTTTACAATGTATTTTCTCGCAGACGATTTTATTCGACTAAAGAAATATCTCGTACTGACCACGTTAAGGCAAAAGGTAACCCATCAAAAAATCTCCCTTAACCTGAAGAAATTGTCCAAAAATACCAAGAACTTTTTGCGATAATTTCCCTAGCAGGTGATTATGAAAGAATATGTCTAAACTTACTATATCTTTGCTGACTAATCTCAGTGATGTGGGATGCAGGCTAATCATTTATACCAATTACAGGTGTTCCATGGCGCTGAAGAGGGACGCCTTCAAGTGGTGGCACTGATATGATCGGACGGTGAATCTGCTCGGTTATATAAATGTCTCTCAGTCCCCTCCCTATCGACTTATAGGAGGATGGAGACCTGCATAAGAAGAGCAGGTTTGGTCTTCAGTCCACTGGGTTCACCTTCAGTTGAGCCAGGGTTGCAACTACTACTAAAGGTGTTTCATAAGTGATAGTAAAAACTGGAGGCTTGCTCACACCATCGTGCACTCAGTTTTAGTAATAAGGTTTTTATTTCAGTTCCATCATGTGGGTTGGTGTCGTAGTGAGCGCCTGGTGTCTGGTATGTGTCGGTGTGTGTCAGCAGGTGGTGTGGATGCCGGTCGGCCACCTCACAGAATGCCTGCCTCAGTACCCACCAACACCACCTTCATCAACCAGCTACACGGCTACCACTAGAGTACGATGTGCCTCGCTCAGCCTGCTCAAACTGGCTCAGAGGTTCTCGTTTGCAGGTGAGCAGCAAACTAAGACCATTGTCATAAAATTCTTGGCAGTAGTCGTTGCTTAACCCCGGTCTGTCTGGCTGAGCAGACCTGTCGGCTGCAGGTAAGCAACTGTTTCTACGGGGCAGTCCGGTACATAAACCATGAAGGGAACGGCCGACCTCTTGTGGTAAACAGCGCCTCAACAGGGTTGGTCCAGAGTCCTTCCCATGACAAGGTGCAGGGAAATATGAGATTTGACCCCCGAGTGGACGCCACATATGCTGTACCCAGAGTTACAGCGCTACCACGTCTAGGCCTCTCGTCAGCACCATTCTTGGTAGTGATATGGGTGAGTGGCTATGAAGTAAAATGTAGGCACAGGGCTTTGGAAGAATGAAATATCAGATGTCTGGATGCTATTATTCTCCTTAGGATGGAATCACACAACACGCAGACAGCTTCATACACTCATGTTCAGTCTCCACTCTTTCGTATACGACGCTTTTTGCCGAAACATGCAAAGGATGCAGTCAGTGTATTTTAAATGATTATCTTGATCCTCAGACAACATTTGCTCCCTTATGGTTGAGGGACAAGGCCCATCTGCCAAGGACATCACCTACGTCACTACTCCGAGATCTCTGACAGAAGTCGCTCGCGGCAGCAGCACGTTTGCAAGCCCTAAGATTACCGGGTGAGTCGCTGTCACAGTATATTCATGCCACGGGGAATGTGTACGTCCATCAGTAGGTGCAGATCTCATCAGTAAATCCCATAAGTATATTTCACCCGCAGGTGTGATGTAGAAAATAAGGAATGATTTTAGAAATAAGAAAAAAAAGGTTGTCTGAACATTGCTACTCCTCACCCTCCCTAAGGTGGGAAAGGAGGTCCGGATGATGATGATGAATGAATGTCTGAAAATCACTGTTTTTGTGTCACAGCGCAGACAGATTTCAAATATAATACCTAGCAGATTTTTGTTAGTGTCCTTATTCTTTCCTTGCCCCTGTGGCCTTGATAGTTTATTCCAGGACTCCCTTTATATGTTAATTATACAATATTAACATTGACATAGTCTGCATTAGTATCATGGACAAGAACGCTGACACCCCATATACAGATATTAAATGATAAGGAAAAGGTGTTAACAAAATAAATAAAATAAAATAAAAAAGCTTACTCAGCAGACGAAGAGAAGCTCTTGTGCATGTTCAGTCAAAGAAGTTGGATTTAATTAAAGTTTTTTCAAGTTCATCAACCCCCTTCGGTCTTTTAAAATTATTTTGGCACCTCCGAAACGACTCTATGCAACTTAGAGAGACATCAAGTTGTGAAATAATGAACAGAGACTTTTTCTAATCCTATCGCTGCAGACTGTCTCGACAACGCTGAGTAGATATTTTGCTTTCTGTTTCCAGCCCTCTCACTACAAACTGTCCCTCCAAAGTTTACCAAAGAGTTGTGACGGGGTAAATGGAGACCGTGTTTAACCCTGTCGTTACACATAGCAAAAACACTTTATTTTTTGAATATATAATGCAGACCGTTTCTAACCTGTCATCACACATGGTTTCTCCAAAACTTTACAAATTCGCCCTGAGCCAGCTAATGTAGTAACACATATCATTTCTATCTCTTTCTAAGCTTATCGAAGAGCCAGCAGGTTGTGTAATGTTTAATGAAGACCGTTTCTAAGCTCTAACCTCACCACTACAAATCGTCCCTCCAAAGCTTACCCTACTCGACTGAGCCAAGCCGCGCAGTGGACGAGGACCTGGTCAGTGAATACCACTCGCTGAACGGTCTGCAGTATCCATGGTGGGTGGTGGATCTTGGTTCCATCCACACCATTCACCTCATCAAGATCCTCTCCAGGCAGAACTCGTATGACTTCCGCTTCCACGACATTGAGGTAAGAAAACAGGAAAAAAAAAAAAAAGCTCTCTCACTCTTTCTCTCACACACACACAAACGCACACACACACAAACAGCTTACTTGGGTTATTCCACCGTTTATATACTATTTAGCTTTCCATGGTCTAATACGTGGAAGAAAACGATGGTTGTAAGGGTATCTGCACCATTTTAACCAACACACAACTTTCCGCCCTCAAAGGTGCGTGTTGGCTCAAAGCGCGTGGATTCCGGCAATTTCGCCTCCTACAGCTTGTTTTCTCTCTACCCTGGGCCCTACCGCGCCTCATACGGCTACCTCTCCTGTCACCGGGCGGAGGGGGTGAAGGGCCGCTACGTCAGCATTCAGAGAGCCACGCCAGAAGATCACATGTTGATTCTGCTTGATGTGCAGGTCTATGTTGCACCGTAGAATCATGAATTATTGCCGTACCCATTTTACCCTAACTTGGCCTAATATTGTCATCCGTCCATCTTGAATACCGAGCTGTTACAGGATTTTAACTCTATATTATGATGTTAGTCACAAAGTGCTATGGAAATGACGTAGTGCCATAATATTGCCTTTTTCTGCCATTAAGCTACATTAAATAAGTTCCAAAGGGCAAAAATCTAGTTCAAAGACTACCGGTACAGCCAGTTTCCCTAGTTTTTTGCCCTAGGTAATACCTAGTTCATTGCTCTAGTTTATTCTCCTAGTACCACAGCAGAGAATGCCATGTTTATTCTACTTGATCTACAGGTCTATGCCACCCTCTACAGGCCCGTCCACACGATCAATGGGCACCTAGACTGTCCGAGCATGCTACTCATCAGTTTCGGAACATGGAGATGAAACATTCTATTAAAAAATGAAGCAGAAATCAGGGATGGTGCTTCAAATCATCGCATCTACACGATCATTTTCCAAGGATTTTCTGTTACCATACTCAGTAACCACAGGTGTCCACTGATCGTGTGAAAGGGCCTTAAGAAGTTACCTTTTCCCTCTATAATAAACAGTGTGAGCTAAGTCTCATGGAGCAGTGTTCTGCTCTGCTGAGTAACTTCGTCGGGCGATGACGAGACTTAGCTACGTGCGAGTTTCGGAGCACAAGGAATTCGAAAGTATAGGCATTGATCATTTTCATAGGATCAGCATAAATCATGTTTAAAACAGATAAATATCGTGTGAAAGAAGTTTTGACATGATATAAAGTATTTGCTGAATGATGTCGTGCCTCGATTTAGCAGTAAGGAAAATAATAAGTAGTTTGCCAAACAGTGTGAAGAGATCGACGGCCTTCGATACTGAACATTCCTTATCTGCGGTTAGGTCAAAGAACAGCATCAGCAAGTACTTCATATTACACCAAACTTATATTCACCCAGCATATATATATATTTTTTTTACGGGATTTGTGCTGATAATACGAAAATAACCACTGTCAATATTTTCAACTTCTTTATGCTCAAAACTAGCAAATGTCCAATTCAGTGTCCTGAAGTTACCATCCCAATGAAAGGGTAATATTTTTCTTAACCATTTTACTTCACAGGATTTCTCTTTGCTGAAAAACTTGCCGCGACCTTGTAACAATAAAATTACTAAAAAAAAAAAAAATTACTAGACTAAGCTTTGTCAGGGAGTTACTAGACCTCTTACTGTTGCCTAAGGAAATCTTAAACACTTTTGTCTCAGGGATTAACTGGCCTATTTCATCTTAATTTCCTCCTGTGTATTGTTGTGGCAGTTATATCGATATTAACATGGGTGGAAAAAGGTCAGTATGGGCGAGATCGAGTTAACATGGGTGCGAATAGGTCAACAAGGGTGGGATCGGGTCAACATGGGTGGGATCGGGTCAACATGGGTGGGGTTGGGTCAACATGGGTGGGATCAGGTCAATATGGGTGGGATCGGGTCAACATGGGTGGGATCGGGTCACTATGGGTGGGATCGGGTCAACATGGGTGGGATCGAGTCAACATGGGTGGGATCGGGTCAACATAGGTGGGATCGGGTCAACATGGGTAGGATCGAGTCAACATAGGTGGAATCGGGTCAACATAGGTAAAATCGGGTTAAACAGCTGTAAAAATCATAGAAGATATTTTAAAACGTGTAACATGCACCATAAATCACGATGGGAGAAATGCTACGAGGCCTCCCATGCCGACGAGCACAAGGACCATTGACACCAGCTTAACAATAGGCTTTTAGTGCTGTGTGTTTACGGTATGTACTTCTGTTTACCCAGAGACAGAGGCTTAAACAGACCTAGGTACCTCTGTGTGTTGTGCTTCTCCATACACATTTTTGAAGGCCTTCCTTTCTTTCTTTCCTATTTTTTTTTATTCAGCCACTGACTCTAATGGAACCAATGTAACTGCCTCTGTATACAAGGCCTCTCTCCATTTACAGTATTTGTATCATGTTTTCTCCTCTCTCTCTCTCTCTCTCTCTCTCTCTTATACCTTTCAGACCAATGACGGGTTTTATTGCTTTACACCAGCTATCTTTAATGATTTTATTTAGCTTTGGGGAGACCTCTTGTAGAAAAGATTCAAGAAATTTATATCCACCTTCTCCCATTCAAAGAGTCTGTCCAGCTGAAAGAAAAATAAAAAATAAAAACATGGAAAACCAATAACAAAATGAAATATGTCATCATATTAAATTTGATGATGATGATGATGGTGATGGTTCTGGTGATGATGATGGTGATGATGATGATGAAGAAGAAGATGATGATGATGATGATGATAAGGACTGCTAGGCTAACGAAACTACATCCGATTATATTTACTGTACCAACAAGTGCTGGGACACAGAAAGGAATATTTGCTCTAACAATAACCACAGCTTAATTTATCATCTACACAGCAGTGTCCACGCTGTTCAAAGTGACGCTGTTGTGAATCTGTTGACAATATATTTCAGCTGAGATATGGGCAGCTTGTGTACATTACAGTCATTAATTATAAGTGTTCTTGCCCACGGGTTCGGTGAATATATGTGTGTGTGTGTGTGTGTGTGTGTGTGTGTGTGTGTGTGCGTGTGTGTGTTCTTTACATGGTTCATAATGTATCTCAATGCTGTCTATAAATTAAAGCTGTTGCCATATTGTTTTACCTTGGCTGGCGGAACGGAAGTCATTATATTGTTACTGAAGAAGGAATACAGTGCAATACAAAACACGTCGTCCTGCGTTTAGCAATGTAAAGGTCAGCAAAAGTAACGAGGGAGACCATCATGTTTTAATAAGTACATTAATTATAATAGCACTTTGCAATGAAGCATGTCGATGTATTGTGGTTATGCAGAGACCAACTTGCACTCCCCTGGAACTATTGGAAATCTTGTTCTTTAATTCTAGTTGCCTTTAGACGATTCTCTTCATCTCAGGGAAGACCTTTTGCACTGAAGGGGTAAATGAAGGATTTATTCAGCCGCTTAACCCCCTAAATTCTCTTCCATTCTGAATAAAGTCGTCTGGGCTACATTCGACTTCTCCAGCCCAAAAACTTCTCTCTCAGTCAGAATGAAATCGCCTGTGGGTAGAGGGAATAAAATAAATAGAACATAATCGCACGGAGGTGGGTAACAGTTCCTCGAGATAAAGAATATTATGAAACGAAGTAGAGCATACAAGTAATGGTGCCACAAAGCTATTCGTGGTCCTTGGGCAGTGTCACCTCCAGATGGGGTCCTCTCACGCAGCTTATGATATCTGGGGTGGGATTCACGAACATATTTACGATCGATTCCCTATCGTAATCTTGATTCGTTTTTTACGGAAGTACTGAAGACATGAAAAATATCTCTTCTTTATTTTCCTTATCTTTCTATGCAAAACAAATAAAAGTTTTTGCTCTTTTTTATCTTTCTCCTTCTATACAAAACAAACAAAAGCCTCTATTCTCAGCCTTTCTATGCAAAACAAATAAAAGTTTCTGCTCATTTTGTTCTTTATCCTGGAATACTACTACTCTTTTTTTTTCCTTCTATGCAAAAAAAGTTTCTACTCTTTTCTTCATCCTTCTTTGCAAAACATATAACGGCTATGGCAGTTTTCTTCTCGTAACCAGGAAATGTTTTTTTCTTTTCTTTTTTTAAATGAAAGAATGAAGGACAGGGAATTAATATACTTTTCCCATTCATCCTACGAAAACTAACCTGATCTGCAAGAAGGGATGCATCGTAAAACGAGGGAATGCATCGTAAAACGAGGGAATGCACCGTAAAAAGAGGGAATGCAGCGTAAGTACCTTCCAAAATATCACCCCTGGGATACTGTTTATCAAGAACCTCAACCCCTTCTACCCCATGATTTTTTTAAATTCCTGCTTAACTATAGCCGGCTTGTTTTCATCTGACGGAACTGAACCACTCCAAAGCTCGAATACGAAGTTCTGGTTACGGGACAGTGCGAAGCCCTCGCCAGTCTCTCGTCAGGTTGTGGCATTTTCTCACATGCGAGCAGCCCAACGAGGCCCGGCCAAACCCGGCCCAGTCCGACCCGGCCCGACCATAACGCTTTTGAGAAGCTTATATCTCAGCAACCACAGGGCCGATCACTGTGTGGTTTGCACCATATGATAGCCCCATTCTTTAGTATTTGTTTTTGACAGGTTTCATCACACCCAGGCGGTGCACGCGGCACGTCCCACGCGCCAAGTGCAGCATGTCGAAATCTTCAAAAGAGGGCCACAGGCCAGACAGTTTGTCGTAAAGGCATGAAACTTGGTAGATAAATAGCCATCAGTATACTCTAGACATTCTCGGGGTGTAAGGCGACATTTAAATACTTTCGGATTTAAATGGCGCCGACAAAGGCGTTTTACTGGTTAAGTAAAATTTGCTGATCCTTATGAGGTAGGAATGAGTCTGCCTTGTTGCTAGCCAAACCAACCCTCCAGACTCACAACATCTGGCCTTCAACCAAGCTGAATGGGGTTGATGACCCTTCTCAGATTAGAGGAGTAGTGGTTGTTGCAACATAAGGTCATCTAAATGTGAATCCAGTGTGCTGCAGACTGAAGTTAACCTTGTTCTGCAGTCAACCACCCTCGTCTGGGGGATAGGGAGGTAACTGAGGGTCGTTTGTACGACTAGGCAGCGGTGCCACCTGGTCATACCTGCGCCACCACGTGAAAGTGTTCCTCTCCAGCACCACAGCACGAAGCAACAGTGAAATACGCAGTCTGATTTAAGAAGCAAACATAAAAAAGTCTCTGAATACCAACCAAGGCTTTTCAAAAAAATTTATGAATATGGGACTGGTTTATATATGTGTGCGAGAGGGCAGGAATGTCACAGATGTTGCGGGTGAGGCGGGGCACTGACAGCGTCCACACACCACCACACCCGCTGACCACCATGAAACATCTTGTACTGCCGTGCCTATTGCTCTGTCTAGCTAGCGGCAGGGCAGGTGAGAATATTCGATACTGTATAACTTTTACTCATGTCTTCTTTGTATTGCTGGTCCTCTTAGTTCTTAGGCAGTTGGAAGATATCTAACGTAAGCGTCCTCTTGTATTTGACTGGCTGTCCTCTTATACTCGTATGGTTCCTCTTTAATGGTGGCCTTCTTGCATTGCTGGTCCTCTTGGCCCCTAGTTCAGCTGAAACATATCAAATAGTTTACCTTTTATATGTGTCTTCTTGTCTCGCTGTTTTTTTTTTTTTTCATGCTAGCGGACAAGAAAGTGAGAATATCAATAAATGTGGACTTGCAGTTCCTCTCCTCTTTGCGTTTTTCAGTCCCTAATTTGAGTTTTTATGTTTAGTCGGATGTTTCCTTGTCTTTTAAAACAGTTATAATTTGTTGCACATAAACTGAATGGGGCTAAATGTGTAAATTATATACTCCCCACTGTTTTCACCACCAGTGCACTCTCACACAGCGACAGTGGACGGCGTCGTGCGTGCGGGCGAGAGCGTGACGTACGTAGGCGCCGTGCTGGAGTATGAGGCGTACAAGGAGTGGACGGACGGAGGGGAGGCCATCTTGAACGAGAACGCAAGGATCATCTCAGAATACGCGGCTCTGGCTAAGGAGCATGTAGGAATGAACCACCCATCTATTTACCTGTCTGTCTGCCAACTGCGCAAAAGCATATGTGGTTTTAGACAAATAAAAAAAAGAATCAATGTAAATTTTCCAAAGATGTTTGCCGTGGTAAATTTTAATGCAAATACCTATAATACAAGATCTAAAATAAATCTGAATAAAGTGCCCAGCTGTACTAAACTGAATAGGGAGACAGACAGACAGGCAGACAGACTGACAAACAGAGTGACTGACTGACAAACAGGGAAAAAGAAAAAAGAAAAGGGGTTTCACACGTTTTGACTCTCACAGCTATCTTATCTGGCTGTCACAATCACCCTCCCAGTGAAGACTATTATTGTAAACACGAAGTACAAGATTGTGGGATGAACCTGGGAATTACTGTGCCACAAACAGCTGCTAACATTATTTTTCCTCATAGCTAAAGGGTGAAAGTCCTTAGGCTATAACTTTCTTCTTTCGTTTTCATATTTTTTCCCTATTTTCTTTTTCTGTTCTTTTCTATCGCCCCACCATTTCCTTACACAGGGGTTTCCAGTACTCTATCGACTGTGTAACCCTGGAGTCCTTCTTTAATAATTACCTACATCCTCCACTTTCAGGATTGTCTTTATACAAACTTTTCCTCAGCAGAGAAAACCAGAAATTGACAAAATATTCATTCAAGCAAAATTGTTTCTATAATAACTTGACTCGTACCGTATATTATACAACAAATTTTCACTGATAACATGCAAAACATACACGGTTTTTGAAGGTAAAATGTACATGAATGTTTATGCATGTTAACCAAGATTAAACAATCATTTCTGTTAAAGAATTGATTGTCCATGTTACAAAAGAGTACATTTTTATATAGCAATGCTGACAGACATATCAACAAAGTACCAGCGTTTTAAAATACAGATGCTATTGTAGACAATTAAGTTATATCCATATTAAAAAGTAATGATACTTATCTAGGGATAGTGGAAAGCCAAAAAAATAACAATAAAAAAAAAGAGATAAAGTGGCATCAGTTACACATTCTCAACTATAAAGATGCTAATCAATAAATTTTGGCTACCTAACTGCTTTGGATTTCAGTGAACAGAAGAGCAGAATTTAAAAATTTCCCGTTCTCCTGATACTTTCTAATTACATAACTACATTGAATTTCCAGGGCGCAGATATTCTAGTGGCTCCTGAGTATGGCCTTCAGAGCCTGGAGATGCATTCCCTTATCCCGCAAGACTTCTTTTCCGTGACGCAGTACATTCCCGATCCGGAGATTCGAATCATACCTTGCGGAATGAACAGCGACCCAGAAAACTTTGTGGTCAGTACCCGTTAGTTTGAGTCAGTTTCAGTGTGGTTTGAGGCAGTTCCAGTTAGTTTCAGTTAGTTCCAAAATAATTCCAGTTAGTTTCAAGCAGTTTTAAGTCAGTTTCAGCTAGTTTGAAGCATCTCTAATCAGTATGAAGTCAGCTCTAGTCAGTTTCGAGTTAGTTCCAGTTATTCAAGTCGGTACCAGTTAGTTCAAGTCAGTTTCGGTTAGTTTCAGAACAGTTCCAGGCAAAGAAAGTTGACTCATTAGGTCTAAACTTTGAGATCCGTGTCAAGCAGAGAGTTAATCTGCAAGGCACGTTGTTGACAACTATAAGTTCACTTCCAAGCAAAGAGAGATGATTTCTAAAGCAGATTGTAAAACTGATTACTATCATTATTATTATTACTGTTTTTAATTACTTTGATGCTGATGCTTATGAACGCACGTAATTTCATGTGTTCTTCCCCCATCCTCTCTCTTTTGCAGGCGGTGAGGTCGCTGAGTTGCACTGCCTTGTTGAATCAGATATACCTGGTGGTGGATCTCGCCGAAGCCAGCCCCTGCAACGCCGAGACCGCCGCCAAGAGCCCCTTCCCAGACGCCATCGACACCGCCTATGAGTGCCCCCCCAGCGGCTACATCTTTTACAACACCCAGATCGTCTATGACAGGAACGGTACTCTCATCGCTAGGTAAATGTACACTCAACAACAGAAGTCCTGCGCAGCTCAAAGTCGTCGTTTGATTATGAGGTAGCTGGGGTTCGAGAAACGAAACTGACGGTAGTAGCAGTTGTAGTAGCAGTAGTAGTAGTAGTAGTAGTAGTAATAGTAGTGTTTGAACCTCATATTCTTCAGGGTTTAACTACGATTGTGAGCTGCGCTGGACTTTTGTTATTTAGTCCCCCCCCCCTTCCTGTTCCCAATTTAAAGCTTCAAGTGGTATCTTTAATCTGGAAACTTGTCTACGATTATGCTTGTTATCTGAATTCCAAAATATGGTTGCTAGAGAGCCAGCCACAGTAATATAAACAAAAAACAAAACAAAAAGCTGCCACACTGCTCTAAACCTGAAGCCTGCCTGTCAACGTGGACTTTAGGGTGTGTGCAACGTAAGGGGGAACATTTTCCAAGTTTAACGTTACTCCATTGACGTAACAAAAAATATACAAGTACGTCTAGGATAGGAAAGGCACATCGTCGCCATGTTAGTGTCGCAACCTCTCCTGCTGCCATTTTTTTTTTTTTTTTAACATACGAAGAGTGGAAGGGGCAAAAAAAATCCAAGTACTAGATCACAGGTTTCCTCTGTTAGCAAAAAATTAAAAAAAAACTATAATAGTTGGACTTGAGCTTCTATAGATTGAAATTTTGGGGGAACTAATCTGGGGAAGCGATTTCCAAAGAGAGGCAGCTCGGGGAATAAATTAATTCTAACGCCAAAGACACAAAACATGGAAGGCTGCAGTATGAAACGAAACTTGAGAGAGAAAGAGAAGAGCGTGAGGCGTTGTGGAAACACTATAATCAGATAGACAGACAGACAGACAGAGATATACAGATAAATAGATAGATACACATGTAGATATAGATATAAATAAAGATATATATACGAAAATAGGGAATAATGCAGTTGATTGACCAAAGAACGGGTAACATCTTATGGGACTGGAGGATATGGACCGATGCAATGTTCCCCCTTTCAGTAGCGAATTTAAGCGTTAGTGTTAATGTTTCATTTGAGAATTTAGTTTCATAATAAGATGCAGTTTCTCCATATCTTTACACAACACAACACACACACACACACACACACACACACACACACACACACACACACA
>JAGKTI010009499.1:11277-30826 GCA_018397915.1 Birgus latro | reverse complement strand
GTTTTGCCTGCAAACTTCTCCATCTCATCTCTCCACCTCCTGTCTGGCCATTTTCTGCTACACTTACAGTCTCTTGGAGTCCAGCCAGTCAGCCTCATACTCCACTGGTTGGTTATCCCTTATTCTTGTTACCTGACCTGCCCATTCCTGTTTTTATAATTTCTATAGCTATTTTAATGTTTATGGCGCCTGGTGGTATAGTGGGTAATTAAAGCGTTCCAATCGGATTGAGCCTGTGCAGGTTTATATCCAAGGGGTGGCTGGGGTTTATTGCTCATGTAATGCCACTCAGGGATGACAGATTGGTCACACTCATCTATGTCAGGACCAACTTGCCTAGCCCCGGGCTCCTACGCTCCTCATGGGGCAGTACAGGATTTGATAATGATGATGATGATGATAAAATAACTTCTATAATGTCTTTGACTTTAGTCTGCTCTCTCATCCAAGGTGCTCTTTTCCTATCTCTTAAAAATATTCCCAACACTGACCTTTCTACTGTATTGCTCTTTAAGTTTTCGTATTTGGCCTAAGTAATTGTACTCCTCAACTTATTCAAGAACTTCTTCTCTTATTCTGATGATGCTCTTTGAAGTATGTGCATTAAACATTAGTTTTACTGGGGCTGATCTTAAGCCCTACTTTGAGACTTCCTCAATTTAGGTCATTTAGCATTTCTTGCGATGTCTCTACTGTTTCTGAGATAAGGGCTATGTCATCGGCAAATCTTAAATGGTTTAGCATTTCTCCATGTATGCTTACTCCTTTGTTCTCTCAGTCTGGCTTTCTGAAAATACTTTCTAGGCATGCTGTAAATATTTTTGGTGAAACTGTACCTCCCTGATGCATACTCTTCTCTATCTTAAATTTTTCAGAGTCTGAATGTAATTTAACAATAGCAATTCCCTCTTTATATATGCTTTCAAGCAGTTTTACAATGTCCTCATTTACTACTTGTTCCCACAATGAATTTATAATTACTATGTGCTCCACTGAGTCAAAAGCCTATTCATAATTAATCAAGAAAACATAAGCACAGTGGTTTATTATATTCTGCAGTTTTTTCAATTAGCTGATCCATTGTGTAAAAATGATCAGTAGTCGAATACTCGTTTTGGAATCCTGTCTGTTCACGAGATTGGTTTTCTTCCAAATTTATTGCTATTCTGTTCGTAAGGACTTCAGTGAAGAGTTTGTAAATAACTGATAATAAACTACTGAGTCGATATTACTGAGATCTTATGAGTCGCATTTTTTGTAGAGCAAAATAATTATTGACTTATGCCATGTTTTGGGAATTTTCTTCTTTATACACTGAGTAAATATGTGAGCGAGCCTGTTTTGTACTTCTACTCCTGCATCCATCAGTAAATCTTCTGTTATTCAGTCTTCTCCTGGGGCCCTCTCTCTATGTATACTTTTAAGAGAAATGTTTACTTCATCTGGTGTTACCTCAGGTATTTCACTTGTGTCCACAGAAAAATTAGGTATTGGTAATATTTTCTTTGATGCATACAGTTCTTTGAAAAATTTAACTCCCTTCACCATCCTACCTCTGCTTTTAATGACTTGACTGTTTTTGTCTTTCAGTGACAGTTTGTTGTTTTCCTAGTGTGATTTTTACTTTGGACCTATTTCAGAATTTTTCCTTTTTTGATGGTTCCTTTGATCTGATCCATGTTTCTCTTTCTTTTTTCTTCTCTCTGCCTCTTGTTGATAAGCTTATTTAATTCCGCTCTTTCTATTTCATCTTACTAAATGTGGGGAACTTGCAAGCAGCTGTACTGTTTTCAAAATAACCTCAGCTGATTTTTACCCCTTGCTAGGTGTAGCTACTTAGAGTACTGTATTTCCTAAAACGTACACCGGTATACCAGTACAGCATTGTGAATCTGTTTTGAAAACTGTATTTAAAAGGCACTTTATATCGATTGAAGCTGTACTACGGCTTTCCCTATTGTGTTGAATTAGCTTTGTGAATATAATGCTCATATAACATCCAACTGCTTGAATTTAAGAAAACTGGAAACTTGCAGAAGAATACAGTGTGGCATGTTATTGCAGTACAGTACACTCTATTTATGTACTCATGTTAGAAAAACAAACCTGTTAAAATGCTGGTACCAGTACAAATTAATTAAAGTTACCAAATTCAAGTAAGACATGTTTTAACTCTGTCTATGTAAAGTGAGTGTGGAATGACTGACAAGAGAATAATCCAATAGATGTGAGAAGTAAAGCTGGGTGACAGGATATCCTCAGAAAAAAAATGAGATGGATGGGAGTGGAAAGCACAGGAAAGAAGCTGAAAGGAGATGAGATGGTCCCAACATGTTGAGAGGATGGACCAGGAAAGCTGGCCAAAGAGATTTAAAAATGTAGAGGTACCAGGCTCTCAATGGAGCAGTAGAATGGGTAACACACTGGAAGAGGTGGTGCAACCTGATCTTTGATTTACACACATTACTAGAGAGCTGGCTCAGAACAGAGCAAGAGGCGTGGTATTAGGCCTCTGACCCACGTTCCATAGAAACAATACATAAAACTGAATATTATGAGATATAATGATGGTAGCTGTCTAGCATATCTGATTTGTTCCTTTCATTTGTATGTGAACTGTTGTTAGTTATATGCTAGAAACCAATCTAGTTAAACAAACCAATACTAAAGGAAGTCTCCAAACTCGTGGCCTAGCTTTCCTTTAAAAGTGCTGAAGAAACCCAAATGCTTTCAAATTTTTCTCAACATTTTTGTATAGCAATGGAGAGAGAGAGAGAGAAAGATCTGTACTACATCTTACAAAAAAATGACTGTTTATCAGAATCACTAAACCTGAGTCACAACACCTTAGCTTCAGAAACCTACACTATGACTCGTCAAAGTAAATAAAGTTTGTTAGGTTAGCCTATGTTGAAATGGGTTGCTATGTAAATTACCTTGCACTACAGCCTACTACTAATTTACACTTGAATAAAGAAAACATTATACCTGCATGCATCTGAACTGAGCATTCAAGTTTTTTTTAATTCATCCATTTCTAGGCAAAGGCTTAATAGCTCATTCCCTCAGGCCCAAAAATCCTCCTACACTCCATACACCTCCACGTCACCACCTCCTATGTACTGTACTGTGTAATGACAGTTTCCAGGTGTTCAGATTCTAAGACATGAATACAACAGTGATAATACTTGTGGAACTTGCACAACAATTCTTCGACAAAAATTTACACCAGTGGCATTTTTATGCCCATAATGGGTGACCGAGTGCCATGTTACCAAACATTTCCCTCTGATATAAAATCATAGGCGAAATCTCTGATATTTAATTCTTTGAGTTAATGCCAAAAAACACAGCGTAATGACGTAAAATCGTTTAAAATCTGATTTTGTAATTGTGGCATTCGCTGATTACAGCCGAACACTCCCTTGGTAAACTCGAGATTTGAAGGGGTTCCTACGCCTTTATGCATGAGTTTTTAGTTGATTACAAAAATGAGTTTTTATTTGATAACAAAATAGACTGAATGAATGTATCACATGCAGAAAGAATTTCAACTCTACCACACATAGGAGTAAAGTTATTTGCTACTGCTTTGCGTGATGGTCGGGTAGGGCCGAGCAGCTCATTTCCAAACTTTACTGAATGTCGCTCACTTGCTTTGCTCATAATAATATTATTGTCTGTGGATGGAAAGGCCAGTTCAGTAGATCAAAATGTTATAAAATGTACAATTTTTCAACTTTTCACATACAGTATACCGCATAAACCTATACACTACTCTGTGATTTTGCTTTTATTGTTACAGCTGTACAGTTTCAACCCAAAAAATGTTTTCTATCATATATGGTACCATACCAGTATACAGTACTATCAATTCACCACACTTATGCTAACAGTAACTACTTGATTCTGGCATGAAAACTAACAAAATCCCTCCATTATCCGACATAATAGTTCCAAAGGCATGTCCGAATATTGGTTTTGTCCGGATATTGGTCCTGAAACTCCAGCACTGGTTTTTCATGACCCTAACCTAACCTAACCTAAATCAGAAAACTACCTTCCTACCTCCCTACTGGACATATATAGCACTTTTTTAGGTCCCTTTTCACATAAATAATGCACACATAGCATGAATTTATTGAATTTTAACCAAAAAATGATGATTTGGAGGTGAGTGAGTCATAGGTGCTCAGAACTTGCCAGCATAGTATAAGTAAGTATCTGACATGGAAATCATCTTTTCTCACATTTTATGCAATAAATTATTAGATACAAAGCATCAAATACAGTAAATAATGTAAATTGCTACCAGAAAAATGGTTAGGTTAGGTTAGGTTAGGTTATGACTGGACATGAAATTCGCTGCCTTTCACCTTTTTCCTAGCTGGTGCACTTAAGAACCATGCATGAAAGAATTAAATTAAAAGCAGGAAATTATGATTAACACAATGTTTGGTTAGGTTAGGTTAGGACCGGACATGAAATTCACTGCTTCCACCTTTTTCCTAGCTGGTGCACTTAAGAACCATGCATGGAAAAATTAAATTGTAAGCAGGAAATTATGATTAACATTTTTGGTAATTTTTTAATACATTTACACCATGATGAAAACAGGTTAGGCATGAAAATCTTTATGGTTAGCATAGGTTAGGTTAGGATAGGTTAGGTTAGGTTAGGTTAGGTTAGGTTAGGTTAGGTTAGGTTAGGTTAGGTTAGGTTAGGTTAGGTTAGGTTAGGTTAGGTTAGGACTGGACATGAAATTCACTGCTTCCACCTTTTTCCTAGCTGGTGCACTTAAGAACCATGCATGAAAGAATTAAATTAAAAGCAGGAAATTATGATTAACACAATGTTAGGTTAGGTTAGGTTAGGACCGGACATGAAATTCACTGCTTCCACCTTTTTCCTAGCTGTTGCACTTAAGAACCATGCATGAAAAAATTAAATTGCAAGCAGGAAATTATGATTAACATTTTTGGTAATTTTTTAACACATTTACACCATGATGAAAACAGGTTAGTCATGAAAATCTTTATGGTAAGCATAGGTTAGGTTAGGATAGGATAGGTTAGGTTATGACCGAATATGAAATTCACTAGCTTCCACCTTTTTCCTAGCTAGTGCACTTAAAAACCATGCATGAAAAAATTAAATTGAAAGCAGGAAATTATGATTAACATTTAGGGTAATTTCTTAACACATTTACAGCATGATGAAAACAGGTTAGACACGAAAATCATTATGGAAGTCATCTTGCACACAGTTTATGCATGAGATTAATGATATGGAAAGAACAAAACAAGGAATTTTGATGAAGTTAGGGTTCTTACGAAAAAGAAGCCACCGTCTATAACTCGATCTATCATCTCAGATTTTGATACGAAGTAATTGCACCACACAACCTTAGCAATTTACAATCACCAGAACTTTTCACCAACACTTTCCACAACGTTTTTTTGCATAACTGGGATCACATCACTTCACTGCACTGTACATAACAGTAAATTCCCATGTGGTCTAGTGACGAGTCCTCGAGCCTGAACTTCTCAGCAGCAGCTTTCAGCTCCGTTCCACGTACCAACACACCTGTAGCACGTTGTTGTCATTACCAAATCAGCGTGGATTGGTCGATGTCTGCACACTTAGGACTAAACATCATCTTCCTCTCCACGTTTCGTTTGGTCTTCGAAGCGAAATCAGCCATGTACTGCTGCAGTTTGTCTCGGGACTTCTTGATATCAAACAAGGTGGAGCGAGGGAGATTGAATTCACGACGAATCCATCATGTCGGCCACCCGGCGTCCATCTTTTCCAATAGCCTTCCCTTTTCTTCTCCAGAGTCAGAACCACTTTCTTCCTCTTCTCAGGAGGCGGGGCCATCATCACACACATGATGAAGGTGAAGAGCAGTATCAAGCACTGTAGGAGGTAGGGTATCACCGCAAAAGCAATCACTTCGGCCGCCATTGTCGGAGGTGTTCACGAGGCAGCAACTGAGTGGGTAATGGGGACCGACAGACAGGCACCAAGCGCGTAAACACAGCCGATCAGCGCACGCGGGAAATTCAAACTGACGCGGCCAAAAAAATCGAAATTTTTTCGATTTTTTAAAAGAAATTTTTGGGATTTTGGGGGTTGGGCAGCCCACAATATCCGAATAGTGAGTATATCCGAGCTATTGGACGTCCGAATAATGGAGGGATTACTGTATTTATACAGAATTTGGCTTTCCATTACAAAAAATGTTGAAAAAAATCTTTCACATTATAACACTTTTCAAGTCTATCTATAGGCAGATGCCTTAATCTCATTAGGTGTGGCCACAAACAAATCTCCATGTCACCCTATCCCCTGCCATTTTGCTCCCCTCCACAAAACTTACAACCCCTCTCTCATAACTCTCTACTCCATCACTCTACCTCATCCTCGGTCTCCCCATCCCTCTCCCCCCCTCCACCTCACTCATATACACTCCCCTTCTCTCACTCACATGACCAAACCACCTCAATGTATTTCTTCTAATTGTATCACATCCACAGCCACACCATAACACTCCCTCACTTCCTCATTTGTCAGTCTATGTAGTGAGGATGATATTAACGGATTTATTTTCAAATGCTCTATCTATGAATCCAATCCATTTATTGGCTTTTTTCACAGCTTCTGTGCATTGTTTGCTTGCTTTCAAATCATTTGTTATTATAACTCCTAAGTCTTTCTCATGGTTTACCCTATCAAGTTGGACACTTTTCATGCTACAACTAGCTCTTACATTTTTACTTCCAATGTTTAGCACTTTGCACTTATTAATACTGAAATCCATTTGCCAAACTTGGGCCCAGTTAAACAGTCAATGAAGATCTCTCTGAATTGCCTGCCTTTGCAGTGCTGTATCTGCTCTGTTACCTATTTTAGTATCATGAGCAAATCTTGAAATTTTACAACATAATCCTTCATCAATGTCATTTATATATATTAAGAAAAGAATTGGACCTAACACTGAACCCTGTGGCACTCCACTTGTAACGTTTATCCAGTCCGACTCCTTTCCGTTTATTACAACTCTGCCTTCATCCGATGAGCCGATCTTCTACCCACCCGAGAACACTGCCGCTGAAACCATGTGCCTTTAGCTTCTGAAGGAGTCTTTTGTGTGGAACTTTGTCAAAAGCCGTTTGAAAATCAAGGTAAACATCTACAGATTTAGTGTCATCATACATCCTCAGTATATCACTGAAAAAGTCCAGCAGATTTGTGAGGCATGAGCAATTACTACGAAAACTACGATGGGAAACTTTGATGAGATTGTTTGACTCTGTTTCACAAACTTGTCTCTGATAATAGTTTCAAGCAATATGAAAATCACTGATGTTAAATTAATTGGACGGTAGTTTTCTGGCCGTGTTCTGTTGCCTTTTCTGAATATTGGGGTTACATTAGCAAGTTTCCATTCATGTGGCACCTTACTGCTCTTAAGTGATAAGTTAAAAAGTTCAGATAAAGGCTTTGATATTTCATTTTGTAGTTCCTTCAAAAGCATGCGGAGATATTTTGTCCGGTCCTGGTGTTTTAATTTCTTTTACAGTAATTTGCTAACTGCAAGTAGTACGTCGCGATCACTAACTGTAATGTCAGTGACTATGTTGTCCTTTTCTATAGGAACGGGGGAAACAGCAGGAATCGTATTTATATTTTCTATTGTAAATACTGACGCGAAGAAAGTATTTAGAATTTTCGCCATCATATTTTCGTCATCAGTATGCTCTCCGCTATCTGTGATTAAGGGACCGATTGTCGGAGTCAATACCTTTTTGCTTCTTATGTAACTGGAAAATTCTTTGGGATTTGATTTACTGATACTTGCAATATGTCTCAAGGTTTTTCTTACTGCATTTAATTAATTTTTTGGCTTTCCGTCGAAGGGCATCGTATTTATTTTTATCACTTTGACTCTTTGTGGTACTGTAATTTTTATATGCAAGATTTTTTGCTTCCAGACAATGTTTAATGTCGGAGTTCCACCATTTGGGTTTAGAATTTTTGGTAGGCCTTCTGTTGTGCATTGGAATACATAACCTGACAGCACTGCTGAGAGTTTCTGTAAAATAATTCCATGTGTCATTGATATCTAAAGTTTCGGCAATAGGATGCGAGTCACTTGCACCAACAATTGACTGTAATTTCTTAAAATTTGCTCCCGTAAAGTCAGGCACTTTCTCACAACTTGCCCTGACATTGCCTTCACTAATTTTAATGTTAAACGTAACTATGCGATAATAACTTGTACTAAATTCTTCTCCTACAATAACATTCCTCATTACGTTTCCTGATGTGGCTAAGACAAGATCTAGGATGTTAGCTCCACGAGTCGGATAATTAACAAATTGATACAAATAACTTTCCTGCAAGTTTGTATAAGGGTCTAACCCTGTGTGTGAGGATAGCGCTCCTCTCCATTTTGGAACTGGTAAATTAAAATCACCAAATATTACAGTGCTTTGCATACAAGATATTTTGGCAGTTTGATTGTAGATTTCATTATCGATGTTCAGTGGCTGACTGGATGGACGATAAATTAACCTAAGAGTGACTTTATGACAAGATTAATTTCTATGTTGAATATATATAGTGTCAGCAGATAGATAGATAGATAGTTTCAATACATGGCTTGGTAATTACAGCTGGATGAAATCCTGATTTAATATATAACAACACACCGCCCCCTGCTCGATTCTTCCTTTCACTACCGAAAATGTGATAGCCTGGTAAATTAAATTCTACTAGAAAATTACAAAGAAAATTACAATCAGAAATGGTTAGAGGTACATTACCGGGTACATGACACAGTTTATCACTGTGTAATTTGGTTATGACACTAAATCATGCAGATATAATTCACATGATGGCATGAGTAGGACCAATGAATATTGCTTCCATGGTCTGGTTAGGTCCCATGAGGCTGGGTCTGTGTGCATAATGATGAGGTTCTGCAATTTATGATTTAATTTTCATGCATTTCCACAACTTTTGAAACCAAATTCTTTGATAAACTGCTACCTTTTAACGTAAAATACAATACTGAATAATCGGAATGGGAGCTCTGATATTTTAACCTGAATTTTTAGTACTAATTTTTGAGACAACCTATATTATGCTGGTGCATCCTGTACAATTCTGACTATGCCTAATATAACCATTAGTGTTGAATTTTTTATTTTAAAAAAATTAATTCGCCATATCATCTCTACTGTTGTGTATGAACTTCACGAGACTAGTGGTCTAAGTATTCTAGTTTTTCACTAAAATGTAATCACATTGCCTTAAGATTTCCTACAGGTATTTCCCCCCCTCCTCTAATTAAGAAACTTAAGTAGTCTACTCTCTTACCTGATAACGCTACTTGCAGGCTCCCTGGGCACTCATACGGCTTAAGACAGTCCCGAGTGCAAACTCAGGGCTAGACGCAAACACTGACTAAAATTAGAACGAGAAAATGCAAGCACACACCTTTTTTTCCCCTCTCACTATGTTTACATTACATGCCGCCTCTGTCCGGATCCCTCCCTTGTTCTCGGCTTCGACTGTAAACACACGTCGCTTCAGTTCTACTGTTAATATTTCGCTTGAATAGATACGTTTCGTTCATAATATTCGAGCAACTGATTTAATTCAATTTGCTCCACAGGACTTAGCCTCCTTATTTTTAGGTATAACTTTAATATCCAACAGCAGTAAATGAAGAAGAACGAACACAGATTTAAAGTTGGGGAGGAATTTAAAAGCGACGAAGCAACGACAGAATCTACTCACTATTAAGATTAAATGCTTTATATAAATGCTCATCATACTTTAAACCAAAATTGTGCAGAATGACTGCTCAAGTAAACCTGTCAATAAAACAAAATGCTTACAAAATAAGCCTGATTCTCTAATCTGTTATGCGCAAGAAGCTCGTAATAAACTGCACTGAATCATGTGAAAATAACCAGAATAAAATAATGATAAACATTTCGTGCTTCAGAGGTGGTCAAGATAGTTTTGATCCCCATCAGTGCAGAAGGCGCCACCAAACTTGCACATGGTTATCGTCTGGCTGTAGCCAGAATGGAACAACGATAATAATAATGATAAGAATAATAATAATAAAATAATAATAATAATAATAAATAATCCTTATGCTGAAGGGTAAAAGTAACACATTGCTTTTCTAAGTTTCACAGTAGTTTACAGAAATCACCTTCACTTTTTCACCCCGAACTAACTAACTTCGGATATTGGCGTTGCTCCTAAAAATAAAATGTGACTGTATTTTTTATTGTTATTGCTATCTGATCCATCTATAAGGTCCGTGTCGACAGCCTCTCATTACATCCGTGTTTATGGCTGAAGATGCCTGCAATCATCTTTTTTAATGGCATTAATTGGCGGTAGAGAGTGCTCATCGAGACGTGCATTCAGACTTCCTTACAATTAGGCTTTCTCACATCAGGAATTCTCACACAAAGTTTTACCGTACGCTTTTTATTATTATCATTATATTGCTGATGTACTAATTTCGCTCAGATTTATCAGCTTTGATATGGAGGTTTTTTTTTTTTTTTTATCAATACCTTTTCTAACAATGAAGCATTCTTAGTCAGACTCTAGTCTCTTACATGTATTGTTAAATTCTGTTCAACTCTCGAACAATTTTAACTGAAGTTGTCATTCAGTTAACATTATTCTCAGATAAAGTAGTTTCAGTTATATTTATATTTGCTCAGTATTCAGTAATTAGTCAAACTTATCATATTCAGACTGACATTCTTCCATTCGTCAGTATTATACAGACGATTTTCTCATTTCAAAACCTTGAAATTCAGGTGAGAGGGATAAATGTTGAAAACGAAGAAGGTGGCGTAAGTGACCATGAATCTGACTGATTGAAGCTTATGAGTGATGTATGGTGGAGTGACGATGAATGGAGGAGTATATAGATGTGAAGTGGATGTGATGAGGAATGGTTACGCAGGGTACCTCAACTGCTTCAAGTCCCATTTCCAACACGCTTTGATTTTCTCATTTTCCTTCTCCCTGCCTCTTCTGGGTCATCCTCTTAGCCTCTTCAGCACGATGACTTCCAATCTCTTTATCCTGAGCTGAATAAAATCGTCTGACATCAAAATAAAGGACAAAGTACGTCCTCGGGATGGAGGGATTCATATCACATATTTGTTACTGCTTATTGTACTGTATTTAGCTTAAGGGAAGATCTCTCATGGTGTAGGGTTTAGGTGCAAGCTGCCTTAACCCCTTCAGCACCATGGCAATACTTATTTATGACGTATTTTTATTTATTAATAACGTATTTTTATTTATATATGGCTCACTTTTTATTTACTACTTTATTTAAGAAGCATTTTTATTTTGGGTATTTTTATTCATTATTTATTTATTTATTTTTACTTGTGACTTTTCTATTTATTTATCTGTTCTATTTATTTTTTGCTACTGCTCGCCAGTGTTATCAACGCTGATCTTTAAGGGAGACCTACTGAAATGAAGGCGTTAGGATAAATTTCCCTTAAACTACTTTGTGCAATGACGTCAGATGAACGGCAACCTCTCCTTACCCTCTCCACCATTTGGCTTCCTCTTTTCTGTTACCAAAACACTCTCTCTCTCTCTCTCTCTCTCTCTCTCTCTCTCTCTCTCTCTGTTTGTTTGCTCCGAGTCTTGTATCACTCCAGCCTCGCCTCCGTTACGCCCACACCATTCTCCCTCCACCTCCAGCTCCTCAGCTTGCTTCTTGATCTTCTCCACCAGTCCGTACCCATTCCCTACACCCCCAGACCTCACTTTTTTTTTTGTTTTTTATCATGGGTAAACTGGTAAAAAAAAATTAATTAAAGAGAGTGAAAGGCCAGAAGGAGGGGGAAGGCAGAGTGGAGATGCAACTTATTCCCACCCGTCTCCCTGACATCTTCCCACATCTCTCAGTGTTCCTTCTTTCCACTCCCTTACCTTTGCAACATTTCTCTTTCTACCCACATTCTCACTCTCTTTGCCTCCTTTACTTCCACTCCTCCCATTCCCGCATCCCCAATTCTGCCACTCCTTGCCCTCACCCGTCTCCTGCTTCCCACATCTTCACCATTCCTTGTGCCACTCATCCCTCACTCACTTGCCTTTATACATTTTGTTTTTATCCAACTACAGTATCCCTCTTCTCACTACCTTTATTCCCACTCTTCCCTTCCCCACGCCCCAAAAGCTACCATTCCTTACTTCCACCCTTTGTCCACCTCCCACATCACCTGTCATTACTTCCCATCTATCACTTAAATACTTTATTAAATTCATTCGATTACCCTCCCACTATCCAAACATTTTTTTGCTCTTACTTCTTTCCTTCCTCCTCCCCAAAATTTACCTCCACATGGCTCCCTCCCCTCCTCTCTCTCTCTTTTTCCTTTCACCACCCGCACTTTTCCGACGTTCGTTCTTCTTTATGTATAACTCCCATCACTCCTCCCTTCCCTCCATCTTCTCCCAATCCTCACCACTTCTCCCCAACTCCTCCACCAGTCCTCCCCCAACCTCCACCACTTTCTCACACCCTTTTTTTTCCACTAGTCCTCCCCAACACTCCCTTCCCACCATCACTCTCTCACTACACCATCTTCAACCATCACCACTCCTTCCCTACTCCCCCAGCAACCCTCCACCATTCCTCCCATCCCCACCATCAATCTTTCCACCCTTCCATTACTCATCCCATCCCTCCTTCACTCCTTGCCACCTCTCCCACACTCCTCCCCACCTTCCCAACTCCCTTGTTCCTCTCCCAACCCCAGTAATTTCTCCCCAGCTTCCCGCCCATCCAGTTCTCAATACAAAACTCCCCATTCCCTTTCACTCCTCCCCAATGCCCCACCACCTCTCTCCGGCTCCCTTATTCCTCCCCATCTCCACCATTTCTTCCCAGTCTCCATCATTTTTCCCATTCTCTATCATTCTTCTCCAAATCCCAGTCACTCCATCCCAGTCTCCATCACTTCTCCCCGATCTCCATCATTCCTTCCCAGTCTCCAGCATTTCTCCTCATTCACCATCATTTACCCCCAAACTCCATCATTTACCCCCAATCTCCATCACTTACCCGCAACATCCATCATTTACCCCCAATCTCCATCATTTACCCCCAATCTCCATCATTTATCCCCAATCTCCATCATTTACCCCCAATCTCCATCATTTATCCTCAGTTATCACCATTTCTCCCCAGTCTCCATCACTTTTCCCCAACTCTCTCAATCCTCCCCTACTCTAATCCCCCACCAACCTGTACTCAAAAGCTCCTTGATCCTCTTATTCCCCCTCCCATCTTCTCTCCTCCTCCTCCCACCCTCTCCTTTCTCTCTCTCCTCCATCTCCTCCCCCTCCTCCTCCCCCTCCCCTTTCTCTCTCCCCTCCCCCCTCCCCCTGACCCACTTACACCAGACGGAAGGTGAGAGGGAAGGGGATGGGGAGGGGAGGGAGGAGGGGGACGGGGGGTAGCCTCGGAAGGTCTGTCTTGCGTCATCTGTACTTCCGGCTACCACTGTGGGAATGGTGGTAGGCGATGGTGGTAGGTGATGGTGGTAGCTGTGGTAGTGGTGGTAAGCGACTGTGGTAGGTGATGGTGGTAGGCGATGGTGTAGGTGATGGTGGTAAGAAATGGTGGTAGGTGATGGTGGTAAGAGATAGTGGTAGGTGATGATGATAACCGATGGTGGTAGGTGATGGTTGTAAGCGATGGTGGTAGGTGATGGTTGTAAGCGATGGTGGTAGGTGATGGTGGCAAGAAATGGTGGTAGGTGATGGTGGTAAGAGATACTGGTAGGTGATGGTGGTAAGAGATAGTGGTAGGTGATGGTGATAAGCGATGGTGGTAGGTGATGGTGGTAAGCGATGGTGGTAGACGATGGTGGTAGGAGCTGTGGTGGTGGTGGTGGTAAGTGATGATGGTAGATGATGGTGGACGGTGATGGTGGTAAGCGAGAATGGTAGTAGGCGATAGTGACAGGTGAAAACGCTGGTAGACGAATATTGGTAGGCAGTGGTGGTAGCAGTGGTAGCGGAGACGGCAGGTAAGAATGGTGGTAGGTGATGGAGGCAGTTATTATACCGTAACTGGAAGGTGGTAACTGCAGTAATGGGGCTGTTTTAGTTGTGGTAACAGGGTGGTTGTAGTTGCGAAAATAGAATGGTGGTAACTGAGATAATTCGATGGTGGTAGTTGTATTAGGTGACGGTGATCATTCTGCTTGTAATTGTATCTTGCGATAATAATGTTGGTAGTCGTGGTAGGAGATGGTGGTAGTAATACAGGTAATGGTGGCAGGGGATGGTAACGGTAATGCTTCATGGCAGGGAATGGTGATGGTATTGCTGGTAGTAGTGGGATGGGAGGGTGATGGCAATGTTGGTAGTGGTGGCAAGGGAAGGTGATGGCAATTCTGGTTGTTGTGGTAGAAAATGTCGTTGGTACTTCTGGTAACGGTGGTAAGAATGAGGGTGATAATGTTGGTAGTTGTGGTAAGGGACCGTGACTGAAATGTTGGTAGTACTGGGAGGCGATGGTAAAGTTGGTGGTGGTGGTGGTGGCAGAGGAAGGTGAGAGTAATGCTGGCACTGTTGGCACGACCAGGTAATGTTGGCAGCAGTGGCAGTGGGTTCTGGGTAGCAATAATGGCAAAAATGATGGCTGAGAAAGACAGATGTGTACGGTGAAGGTGGAAAGGATTTTTGTGGTTGTGGTAGGCAATGGTGGTAGATAGTATTGTGCGTCGTTGCTTTAGTAGATAATAATGTTGGTAATTCTGGCTGTTAAATTGTGGTAGATGATTCTGGTAGTTAATACTGGTAGAAAATTTGGTAGACAGTTTTGATAAGTAACTCTGGTATAGGTACTTTTGGTAGCTCACATGACAGGTAATTTTTTGTAGTTTATTTTGGTAGGTAACGTTAAGTAGAATTTTGGTAGTCATGACTGTAGACAAGGTAGATGCCAATAGCTGAAGGGAATTTTTATAGCTGCGACTGGAGGCAGAATACCAATGATTGTAGCGACAGGAGAAAATGCTGATGACCGAGGCAGAGAGGAATGTCGGTAGCAGTGACCGGCTGAGACTGATGGTAAAGAATTTGCTTTTATCTGACGGAACTGTGTTTTTCCCACAGCTTGAATATGCGTGGAATTCAGTGGGCTTAAGTTAAAGTTTGGCAGTATTTCTCCTTGGTTACTACTGAAAACGACTCTCTAACCTGCCTGCATGTGGTCATGTGAAAGGTGTTAGGGATTTTATCAGATAACAACAGACGCACTATAATAACCGTAGTAGACTAAATGGTGTGATGGCTAACGATAGAAGAGAGAGAGAAAGAGATATATAAGGTCATGTTTAAGGATACTACTGAAAACTATGGTAGAAAACAGTGCCAGGTGATGCATCCAACTGTAAACACATATAGGTACATAATTTCAAAGGCCTAGTGTGTATGTCTGTCAGAGATTATGTACCAGTGATATAAAATTAACAATGTCCTCCACGAGTATGAGCGTGTCCGCGGTCTGTATATTACCGTCAATTAAAACGGCTTCAGAACACCTCTTACCTGTTAATTTTTCTATCTGTTATGTCTATATTTCCTTCTGTGTCACCTATGCAATCTATGTCGATGTATAAGCTATAAATAACATGCAAAAAAAAAGAACAGAAATAACATGCAGGAGAAACAAATTATAACATGCAAGGGGAAAAAAAGGTGAAGAATTTAAGAAGCCTGAGTCGACAAGAATACGGCCGTGCGTCTTTAAATAATGTGTGCGTGAACAAATTTAAGCATTTGTGAGGGCAAAACGTGGGCCAGCATTTGTTTCCCTGCTGTAAATTTAAGTCTTTATGGGCGTCTGTGGAGGTGCTAAAGATTAGATTAGTTTTCACGCGCCAGTGCACGTAAGTGTGTGTGCATCTGTGCGTGTGAATTCAATGGTGTGTGTGTGTGTGTGTGTGTGTGTGTGTGTGTGTGTGGCCGTGTGCGCAAGTGAGTGTGCATAAGTTGAGGTTGTTAGTGTACGTATGTGTGTTAGTGTACGTGTGTGTAGGTTAGCGTTTACAAATATTTGAATAGTGTGCATGTTTCTTCGTGAGTCCACTCCTGTTCACTAGTGTGTACGTGCGTGTATGTGTGCAAAAGCGCACATGTGTGTGTGGTGTGTATGTGTGTTAGTTTGTGCGTGCGTGTGGTCTGGCTGGAGGCTGGTCACTCTGGTCCCTTTCACTTGTTGGGTGTGTCTACTGTGTGTGTGTGTGTGTGTGTGTGTGTGTGTGTGTGTGTGTGTGTGTTCGTCAACTGGAGGATTAACTACCCTGTGTAAAACTGTCCATATGCATCCTACACTACACCTACAGCAGAATGTGTATATAAGTCAGTCTCTGCATCAGGTAAAAGACTACACAGCGCCTGGGACTGGGTGTATTTCCAGTGACTAATACAGATATGGAAACAACACTCCCCAGTCCATGTAACGCGGGTCATCATAAAAAAGGAAAAGAAATAAAGAAAAAAAATGAACAAAACTTGGTTTACAAAAAGTGCTCATGTTGTGAGCTGTTCGGATATGCGAGAAATATATTTCAAATTTTACTGACGTAATGTTGAGGTTCTGCCGTCGTCCTCATTATTATTATTATTATTATTATTATTTCTATCATTACCATTATCATAATTATGACTGTCTGTACTTAAAACCACACTGATGAAACGACTGCCATTATTACTGATCTTAACACCATCACCTTCACTACTACAACTACTACCACCACCACCACCACCATCATCACAACCACCACTAAACCACCACTACTACAAATGATTGCTTAAATGGAAATGGAGGACCTACAAACTTCTCACAGGTTCAGTTAATTCTACCACGAACTAGCGCTCACCAACACAAGCTTTGATCCCTTTATACCAGACTAGAAATTTACTTGTTTACCTCAGCCGCCCCGCCAAACTCCCCGACAGGGCTCACAGCGTCGACGAAATGTGGTTCCTCAAACCCGTAGATTCTAAACACGTCAAAAATTTATTGTTTGATCATTTGAGTGCATAATTTCTAGTAATATGGTACTGTTTTTATTTCATGGTAAAGAAAGTATCCACTACAATATACCGGTATGATCTCTCTCTCTCTCTCTCTCTCTCTCTCTCTCTCTCAAATTTTTGCAAAGGAGGTGCTCCACAACATGTAAGACCTCTAAATACATACCCAGTAATTATTTTGACCTGGCGCCCTGCCATGACCTAGCTGTGGGCAGGTCGGGACAGGNCATATCTTTGTACTCTCTCTCTCTCTCTCTCTCTCTCTCTCTCTCTCTCAAATTTTTGCAAAGGAGGTGCTCCACAACATGTAAGACCTCTAAATACATACCCAGTAATTATTTTGACCTGGCGCCCTGCCATGACCTAGCTGTGGGCAGGTCGGGACAGGTCAAGGCAGGTCACGTATCCAGGAGAGGCAGCTTAGGCAGATGAGACCTGATTACAACACCACTACGGTTGGGAAATTCAGCCACAAATAGGAGGGAAAACATTTTGCCGCTATGCATACAAGGAAAACTTTTGGCCACTATGTATACAAGGAAAACTTCTTGGCAGTAAGTATATCAGGAAAACATTTGCCACTATGCATTCACTGTTAGTAAAAATAGTCTGTCCCACATTATTTCAATCTGAGGTGTGTAGGAACCTGAGACTAGACTGCCAGCGCTCCTAGTGGCACTGCATAATCGACAAACCTGAAGTGTCTCTTAGAAAAATAGTAATAGTGTTAAGATAACGGTAAGAATAAATGAACTAACTTGCAAGCAGCATTCTTGTAACCGAAACGATAAAAGCATCTTAAATCAACCCATGTATAAGATGTGATAAAAACGCTCACTACCTTGATATCAGTAAAAATACAGTATATCAACAAAGGTACCTGTGTGGAAGATATACGAAACAAGCATTTACTACCTTTATCACAGTAAAAACAGAATCACCACCATCATCACCACCACCACCACAACAACGACCTTTTTCTCTTTTCCATTCAATTAGGATGGGGTGAGGCAGGGTCCAGAAAAGTAGCTAGTATCACTCTGGCTTATTTACTGCTAAGAAGTTGCATCTCTTGACCTGATCAGAAACTGGAAAAGACATCAGCCACTTTCTGGCTGTCAGCCGAGCGGAGGTCAGCCACCCAATCAGCCAGCAGACCAGTCAGTTTCTTAGCATGAAGCAGGACCAGTCTCTCGGATAATGAGTCAGCCAGTGCAACCAGTCAGATTTTAGTCGCCAAAAGGGGCCAGTCATTACGTAAACCAGTCATTATTAGTCAACCAGTACGATCAGTCAGATCTTGGCAGCCAGAAGGAAGCCAGTCATTAACTAAACCAGTCATTATCAATCAACCAGTACGACTAGTCAGATTTTAGCAGCCTACGATCTCCAGTCTTTCAAACGCAATGTGTCCAGGCATCTCGAAATGAATGGATCTTGAATCTGGCTTTCTGTTATCTTGTCTTTGTTTTTTTCTTGGAGGGGGCAATTTGCAGACCCCTGGCCTTTAGCTCCTTCTTCCTCGCATTAAAAAGTCAATCAGTATACCAGTCATAGCCTAATCAGTCAGTCAGTCAGTATACCAGTCATAATCAGTCGGTCAGTCCAGTCATAATCAGTCAGTTCTACCAGTGAAATCAGCTAGACAGGAGGCGGTCATTAAGTAAACCAGTCATCATTCGTTAGCCAATCGTTAAGAGACTCAACCAATCAGCGTGAACCGACCATCATTCACTAGCCACTCGTTAACCAAAACTCAACTAATCAACAAAATGATCAAGCAAATCAGCCTCTAACGAAGGTCTAGTTTTCCAGCTGGCGCCAGACGATTTTATTCAGTTGAGTGAGTGTCATGTTCGTGCAAGCTCCAGTATTTTATTCTGAGCTAGCAACAGGGGATTTTCTTCAGCTGCAAGTGAGTTATAGGAGCAAGAGTGTTTATCAGTCATTTAGTCAGTCAGTCAGCCAGTAAGTAAGTATGTAAATAAGTCGGTCAGTCAGTCAGTCAGTCAGCAAAGTACCCAACTAGCGGTCAGGGGAGCCAAATGACCTCACGTGGTAGTACGTCGCGGTCTCGGTAAAAAGTGAAAACGAGGAAATGAGAGATGGCGGAAATGATAAAAACTCATTGTTATATAAAGAGACTAAATGAAGGCGGGTTTCCCTTATGAATATTCTCCCGTAGCACCCCATTTTATTATTCACCATTCATTTAACTGCTCTAGATTTTATTTTTAACGCCTGTACCCTCACTAGTTTCTTTCCCACTTTCTCTTTGGACTCCAAGTGTAGCGTAAATACTCAAACGACTTGAATAAATTTTCTGTTTCTGCTATTTAAACAAGCGAATTATTATTTTTATCGCTAGTTTTTTATGCAACTTATGCGGTCGTGCGTGTTTGGCGGGGTAGTCAGG
>JAGKTI010009499.1:0-10867 GCA_018397915.1 Birgus latro | reverse complement strand
TGGGAAAGTAGCTGAGGAAACAGGGGTATAGTAGAGATGAGGAAAGACAAGGTAGGGATGCTGCAGTGGACGTGGAAAGGGACCATACTGGAATGGTGAGAATGGCTGTGGTAGTGTTAGTGCAAAGGTGAGGGGGTAAAGCAGGAGGTGGTATGGGTGTTGCTATGTTAAGGAGGGGGTGGCAGGTGAACGGGAGAGGAGAGCTGTGGGAAAGTGAGGGGTGGCTGGCCATAAAACTGACGAGGAAGGTAAGGAGTGTGAGGCTGAGGAAGAAATAAAATGATGGAGAGAGAGAGAGAGAGAGAGAGAGAGAGGGAGGGAGAGAGATAAACAGAATGATTAGAGGTACAATTCAAGGTAAGAGTAGCTGGAAAGAGGAAGAGGACGAGGATGAGTACAGAATGAGAAAAGTTTAGTTGTGAGAGTGAGTGTGGGGAGGGAAGGTGAGGGGGGGTGCAAAGAGACTGAGAAGTTGTAGGTGGTAGCAGGCTAAAGGGAAAGTGGTGGTAGTGGTGGTGGGGGTAGGGATGGGGGATGGGGGGTGGAAGTGGGAGGCTGGGGGATGGGGTACCTGCAGCGTTTCTGCTTTCGCTTTTCTTTGATCGTCGTCGGTTTGCCAGTCCGTGTGCTTTTGTTTGCTTCGGTGTCAATCAGGGGCCACGGGCATGACATAAGCACACGATGAAGCTTCAATTAAATACCCTACACGACAGGCTGATGGATCCTTGTGTCTGGGGTGCTAGGCGGAGTGGGAGATTGGGAGGTTTGTGTGCCTTGGGTGTGGCAGTCAATACTCCATTATAATCTAAATGGTAAAAGTGGGATGCTTCAAGGGAGATCACTGGCTCTTATGCTATTTAGTTCATCATCTGATTTTCTACCCACCTATTAAATCTCTGCAGCGGTCAGGTTGCTGCTTTTATTTCTATCAATAAGATTCTTCATTTACTATTTTGTACCAGCCCAACACAATGCGAAACGATGAACGATGTCGATGACCAAGTAAGACTAACTACGATAGAGCAGGTTGATAAACACGGGCGATTTTTTTTTTTACCTTCGTATTATGTAAGTTATTCATAGGCTCGTATTTTTTGTTGTTAAAGTTCACCTGTACCGTAAGCTGGTGCGGGAGAGAGTTGAGGTGGTCCCAGAGGACTCTGCTCTGCCTGGCGTACGAAGTATACCAAACTTTCCGTCTTTGGGAAAAAAATCTCGTAAATACGAGACCCAAGACCGGCTCAAGCGGACCAGCATGTGACAGGATGTTGTTGAATAATCGATTCATAAAGCAGTGTTTCCTGCTGTATGAAGTGGAGAGCGTAGGCCATTTAAATGCACCATTAGGAAGGTGATGAATCTGGACAATCAAGCTGATGCTCATAGGTACTCACCTCATTACTGGATTGTGGGGCCGATGTGCAAAGTATCCGTGTTCTTGTGCTTTGCTGGTGGAAGGAAGGAGTATTTTATAAAGCGCAAACACGGATAAAAATAGACGATGATTGATACAAATACAAAAATGTAGGTAGGAGTGGGCCTGGAGCGCGGTCTGGCGACATCTTGCAATCTCACCAAGAGAAAGTGAAACCGCTTGGTTCACGCCAGATTTTTCCAGTGGTTTCTGTTCGTTTTCGTTATATTGCAGAGTTTAGAAAGTTTAAACACGAACCCGACGTAGCGGAAAGAGACTGAGCGGAAAAGTAAAAAAATACATATTACCCACACTCGGGTCTCTGAATAAACCTGAATTACCTTGCGTTTTGCATTATAATTCCGCGGGATGTGTTTATAATATTGATGAAGAGGCCGTCTTGGCACACCTTGACACGGCTTCCGGTGTGGAGACTTTACTTATACTCGTAGGCCTTAATCTAAATGGCATTCGAGGCTCCGTGGCACTTCCTTCTTACCGATTTCTTCTTCGCAGCACTCATCAGTATAAAGCAAACTCCATCGATATTAAAACAACATAAATGACACATGAGAATGCTACTGTGAAATATGCAAAAGAAATCGCAAGTGAAAAGGTGCTACGAAGCCTCATATACCCCCTATAATACGGCTCTATTGTCAAGGAGTTCGTGGAGTGGGAATGTCAAAATAAGTACTATTTAGCAAGTGTTATGATTGAGAGATCAGAATTGCATAGTTCCACCACTGAAGTGCTCAAACTGTCAACTGGGGTAGACATGTAAGAGGTACAGGCTGATAAGATTATAAGAATTATTATAAGCAAAGTGTATAGAGGTATGGGTGATGGAAGACTGAGGAGAGAAAGACTGAGAACGAGGGAGCAAATATTTTTAACGTAAGAGTGCTTGAGCGAATGAGACTTAGTGTGGCGTGATGAGCGGTGATAGCGAGGTTGGAGTTTTTATGTATTTTTTATTATATATATATTTTTTCACGGTCATCCTGGGCAAAGTCGGAAGTGGACAGGCATACTGATAATGCACAGTGTACCATATTGTTTAAATACAGTTCGCGGAGGTGTAGGCAAGACTCTGTTCTCTAACAGTTATTTGGCAAGAGTATTTTCCATCCCTGCCTCACTCCTAAATATGCACTATTACATGGCGAGCAAGCTCACTACATCTAGTCACTCCAGTCACCGATACGATTCCATAAATGACCATTGGAAATTCAGGGCTTGTTTACACCTTTACTTTTATTTCTGCTGCCGCCAGATGATTTAATTCAACTCAGAAGTACCCTGTCGCCTCCTAAGGTCTGTAAACTGTCTACGGCAGCCTTTCAGTGAAGATAAAAATGTCAACTTTTTAAATTACTTTCGCCAGAAGATTTTATTCTGCTTAGAAGTCGCTTCTCGCTGTCTAAGAATGAAGAATATGGATGTAACTCTCCCTCCTTGCCTGTGGGTTATATTGACAATTGACTACTTTTTCACCCCATTTTCAGATGGGAAAGGGTATGATGATGATGACTAATACTGGCCTTCTTTTCCTCCAGGACCCAGCAGCACCATGGACGTGAGCCCGACCCTCCACGACAACTTCAAGGCAGACCTATTTGACCTGGTGTCGTGCACGGAGTACGACCTGAGCGGGTCTGCGCTGGGGTCGGATTACTGGCCACTGGAGGACCTGGTGGACCGCAACGTCAACAACAATAACAATGCCTCGGTGGGGGAGGTGATGGCCCCGACTTGGCCCTACAGCAGCTACCCGGAGGCCACCCAGTCCCATGTGGCCGCCCCCATCCCGCACGACAAGGAGAAAGAGACGAGCGATAAGATGTGGGGCGGTGGAGGGGGAACTACAGAAAAGGTGGTGAATAGTGCTACGGGTAACACTATCATCATCACCTTCCCGCCTACCGACGCTGCGCCCTCTGTGCCAGACGCCGCCGACGCCACCTACAACCCATCCCCCCCTATGACTGAGCCCAATAATCTAGAGCTCTTCAATTCTATCTTGAACGAGAAGCCATATGACGGGCTGGTGTCGCACAACCACCGCTCGCCAGCCTCTGACTGTGTATCCTACGTCAGTGCCTGCTCGGGTTACAGCGATTCTGGCATCTCCACTTCGCTGGAGGACACAGCGTCACCGAATGGCGGGGGAAACGATCATGTGGATTTCGAACGCCTGGTGGACTCAGCCGTGGACTCACTGGTGTACTCGCCTGGTGCGGGGCAGCTGGGTCCTGTGGAGGAGGGTGGGATGGAGAGCGGGTACATGCAGAGCCAGATGCCATACTCTGCCCACGTGACACAGAGCAGCGATGTGTCGTCCATCTTAGAAGGGGCGCTACGCGGCACTGTCCGGCGACCAGGTGGGCCACTCCCTCCACCACCACCGCTCACAAAGTTGTCAGAGGCAAAGACACTGACACTCATGTCCAACATGACGCCCCTTCCGCCACTCACAGCTGCCTTTAAGGCAGAGCAGCTGAACGGTGTGGCGGGGGCGGCGGCGCAGATCAGCAGCAGCAACATGTACGTGACGGCACCCTATGACTACCGACCCCCACCACCACCACCACCAGAGGAAGACTACAGCAGTCTAGATGCATCCTTCACTAAGCTGAGTACCGCCACCTCCAGCACCAAACTACCTGTAGATTCCTCAGAAAAGCCTAAGAAACGCAAGTATACCAAGCGGCAGCCGGGAGATGAACCATCCACCAAGGGGCGCCTCCTACACTTCTGTCACATCTGTAACAAAGGCTTCAAGGACAAATACAGTGTCAACGTGCACATCCGCACACACACGGGTGAGAAGCCCTTCACCTGTGAGCTGTGTGGCAAGTGTTTCCGTCAGAAGGCGCACCTGGCCAAACACATTCAGATCCACACAACGCCCAAACCACCAGGGAAGAGGTGAGTGGTGGGCCAGTCCGCCCCCAAGCTCCACAAAGTCTGGTCCTGTGCCACATGGGGCCACCCAGGTCGCAACAGCCGCGCTGGCCACCCAGGCCAAGCCGGGCCACAGCCACGGCCGCGACCCACGTCTCACTGTCGTACCTGCTCCTCGTTCTTAAGCCGTCCTCTGCGTTATTCACAGCTTCCTACTGTTAGAAGGATCAAGGGAATCGAGTAATTAACAATATGTTTAGTCTCGGTGCAGTCAATACTCATGTCTGTAAATAGTCACTAACCCGTCCAGAGCGTCACTGTAGCAGCGTCGCACTCGTTGTGTCCACCACTACTGCCACCACTATAACCACAACCACAACTACTGTCACAACCACATTCCAGTGTCTCACCACTAGCTGGCTAGTGTCACATGCACACATTCACACCGCAACATCTATTCCCCACAGTGCCTTAAACAAAACACTGCACTTGCAGCAGCAGGTGCTGTGACTCCTGAGTGGCGCCTCACCACCGCTGGATGTTGGTGCTGGAGTGTAGCCCCGGGGCGAGGCGGGGTGGGGAAGCACTGGCCTTTTCCGCATCCGCCACGGGGCCACCAGGGCGCTGCCAGGAGTGAGGGGGGGGGGAGGGCAAAAGAAGGGAAGGGAAGGGAAGGGAAGGAGAGGAAAATCTGCCATCCCGCTATCGACAATCAGAATTAAAGACATTTCAACCTGGGAGATAGCTGACGTGAGAGGTGACGGGGCCGCCTCAGTCTCAGGTGACCTCCTGCCGGGGTGGATATCCAGCATTATGATTGGCTGCCAAAATGTCTACTACAACACTGTGATGGGAGGAGACAGGACACTGCAAGAGGCGGTGCAGCGAGTCTCTGAATTACGTCTCAGTTCAGCCAGGCTGGCTCTGAGGCAGTTTCGATAATAGGCCTACGTCTTCCTCATTCTCGACCATATTTTATATTTAATGCTCTCCCTCTGATTTTTGCTAATTTCAAAATGTTTCAGAACTTTTTGTACATAATACCTTCAATAAAGCAAAGCAGACAAACGACGCATATGTTTGAATATGGATTTGAGCGCAAAACATGCTTACAAATGAGGGAGGAAAGGGAAGGAATGATAAAGGTTGCTGAAACTGAAGAGAGGGAAATAAGAGGATGTGTGCAACAGAAGAACTTGTTGAGTATCAATGCACAGAACCATCTATATCTTTTGAAATTATTATCATTAGTACATTTCCCTCAGGTTGGAGCTGCCGCGCAGCGCTAGTGAGCTCACGTAAGCAAAAAAACACCAGAACCAAAACTAACTACATGCGTCAGAATTAGCAGAATAATTCCAGTTTCATTTCCCTCTCCATTCTGTAGGCTGAGTCACTAAGTGATATTATGAGAATGATTTTTTGTTTTTTCACTCTTCAATATTTCTTCTCATGTGCTAAATATTTCTTAGAATATTGTCTAGTTTGTAAATTACTGACATTGCTAGGCACAATGCCACAAGTTTGTTTCTAATCTTAGTGATTTCTTGAGGGACGACACACGCAATACCGGCCAATGGGTGCACTATGGTCAGAAACATGTATTATTTCAGATTCAGCCCATAAATGTTTACGACATGAACCTATATCTCGGTTATTTGTGGTTGTGATGAAAGTACTAAAAGGAAAAGTTGTCAGAATATACGAGACAAACTCGTACAATACACCAAAACAATCGACATATTTTATGGGTCGAAAGTGAAATTTTACCAGTGAGAGTCTGAATCCTAGTGCCACACTTACTGGAGAGAGGAAGGAAGGGAATCAGCAGAGAAGGGACAAGAGATGGTGATTAAGGGAGAAAAGGGTAAATAAGGTTAAAAAGGAAGGGAGGGAAGCAGAAAAGATGGGTAAAATTGCAAGGGATGAAAGGGACGAGAGGCAGGGAGAAAGGAAGACTATTAAGGAAGGAATGGGACAAAAAGGAGAGAAAAGGGATGAAGTTTAAAGGAGAAATGAAACTATGACATGGGTAGAATAATGACGAAGGAAAGGAAGAACCACCACGAAACTGACAAAACGGACAGCTGACTTTTCCATTTGCGACAGGAGTATTTCAGCTGAATAATTTCGTCTGCAGTTTATCAAAATAAAATCCACTTGGGAAAGAAAGAAGTAGCTAAAAAAGTGACTAACAAAGGCAGAAAAAAGGAGACAGATTTTGGAGGGAAGACCTGAGTGAGGAAATGGAAGGTGGATACGGTATAAAACATACACGAAGAAAAAGCGAACAGGAATGAGTAAAAATTCACAGATAAAGAATAACATGAGTGAGGAAATAAGCGAGGGTTAAAAAGGTATAAAATAAACATAAAGTAGCAGAAAAGAAGGAGTAAAAGGTAAGGGTTGTGTGGGAAAGATGCAAGAGAGAGAGAGAGAGAGAGAGAGAGAGAGAGAAAGAGAGAGAGAGAGAGCCCTGGTTGTCAGCCAGGTATGATTACTCTCGCTACAAAGGCTCGTATTGTCGTCAGCTTTGGAGGCATTCTGGCACTTCTCCTTTGCCCTTCACTTCACCATATGACACGTTAATATTCTCTTATATGTTATTCATGTAATCTATGTTGGTATTAAATGGATACAAGTACTATAAAAGGAAAAAAAAAATAAGTGAGGTATAGACAAATGAAGAGGGTCACAGAACCTTCCCTCAGATATTCAAATCTACAGTGGTTATCTGCCTTGTACAGTCGACAGGCATAAATAAGCATTAACTAAGTTACTGAGGTGCAATAAGTACGATAAATCGCTAAGAAAGAGGTGCTATAGCGTCTCCTAAGCTCACACGATATATACGGACCAAAACACTAAGAAACACCCAAACTGACCCAAATATACAGCAGTGTCACCCAGCCGGCCACTTTGACGCAATATTACAAGTAGGATAATGTGTTTTGCATATGTAATAATTATATATGTATGTAATTTGTTTGTATAAGTTGTTACGTGCATTCATCTTCAAGAGTATTTCATCTAACCATCATAATATCTCTATTTTATGTGTATTATATATATTTTTTCGAATACTATTATTATTATTATTATATCTGCTCCAAGCCGGGGGATATTTAGAGATGGTAGTAGATTGTTTTTTTTTTTTTTAATATCTGTATAGGTCTAGCTTCGAGTCTCGTACGAGTGATGCAAAGGGCAAAAGACTGGAAATTGTAAGAGACAGGAAATGTTACGAGTGATTGTGATGAAGTCAAAGGGAGATACTGTGACAGAGATGAAAGTGATGGAAAGTGTTCAGTAGAGAAAATGAAATGTGTGTGTGTGTGTGTGTATGTGTGTGTCTGTGTGTGTGTGTGTTGGAATCCTGAAGTGACAAACACAAAGGAGTTTCACTTACTAAATCTGTCAGTATCAACTATGGCAATGAATCACATAATGGCAATACAACCAAGTACAGTCAGGGTCATTAATTCCTTTACACGTTCTAAACTAATAATTCAAAGCTGAAGTACTGTAAATTCGTCCGGCCAAGAGATCGGAACACAGGGGCCGGAGAGAGCTCAAAGATACCGCCTCCCCTCGTGAAAATACCATTTCCGAATATTCTACATCATTTTTTCTGTCATGAATCTTATGGTGGCTAAATTGAGTACAGTAAGTCTATAAGCCCAAAATTGGATTAGGCTAGCACCAAGATGTGAAAATAGGAGCGAATTCTCAAATGTCTTTCATTTTCAAAATGTTAGTAAATACCGTAAGGAATTATTTGAGAAAGAAAATAAGAACATTTAGTGTTTAATAAACACTAATACTATATTTGTAACGGACTGTGAGTTTTACCCACTTATATTTTAAACCTGGTCAAAAAAAAAGTTTGGCATTATTTTTGGAGAAACTAATTTGACGAATTCGTCTTAAAATCAGTTTACACGTCACAGCGATGACAACTTTCGAATACCTAGCTAGTGGTGCTAGTAGTCCTTTTTTTTCCTCCTACCACCATGGATTTTGACCAGTTCACTGTCTATATTATTCATTAACGTTCTGACACAGTTCTGAAAGATTGCAAGGAAACACTGACTCCCACTGTACACAGGTTGTTCGAGAAATGTGAATTATATGAATCCCATGTTTGCCTTCAAACTTCCCGCGCACGAGACCCGAAGTGGACGATGCCCACGCATATGAAAGCCGCATATTTCTGTTGATTTCATTAATAATCTCCCATGCAAACTGTTACAGAAGACATGTTTTTATATTACTCACCTTTCTTTACTTGCTGAACTGACTGACAGACGGCCAAGTGTGTGACAGCATCGAATAACTAACTTTACGCCAAGTGGTTCAGTTGAAAAATGAGAGATACTACGGCAGCTCCACAAAGAAACAAGGAATAAAATACGGAGGACGTATTGTTGCCAAAATGTTATTGATATGTCCTCCTTTGCACATAGCCTATCTGACGAAGTAGTTCACCTTCGAAGTGTACATGGTGTCTCAGGAAATTTCCAAGAAGCTTTTTTTTTTTTTTTTTTTTTTTAATCGACATGGGTCAAATTCTCTGCTGTTACAGAGCTCATTCCTGATGACCTTATCGGTGAGTTATAAGGGAGATCAATTTTTGTCCATACGATTATCAGTAACCGTAGCTCGGTAACGGCTGATAATTGGCTCCATACTGATCCAGCATTTTAATTTATTTTTCTTTTTATAATTTGCCCAAGAGCAAACTGCTGAAATTTCTCAATAGTTTCCTGGGATAACATGTATTCAAGATATCATAACCACAACATTTTATTGCTCATTTTACGGAACAGAACTATATGTTTTGTAAGCTTAAAACTAGTCAAAAAGACCTCTTTAATATTTCGCATGCTCTGAGCTGGCCATTTTCTTTCATATTTTGATGGACAACTGAAGCAAAACTTCTGACCACATTGATCAGTTTCTGTGATAATTATTCAGTTAATTTGTTATAGCCCTGTTTTCTTACTTTCCATTTTTAATTGCACCTTGTTTTTTTTTTTAATTGATTCATGCCTTATTTCTATTATTTGTTTTCTTGTTACTCGTTATGCTTGTTTTAATTTTGTTACAAATTTATTGGCTCTTTCTTGACGCCGAATTGCCCAGAGTAAATGATAATATATATGTGTGTGTTTGTATGTGTTGTTTCCTCGCGTTACCTTTTATCTCCCTCTCTCAGTGACTTAAACTTCTCCCCCTTTTCACATTTCTGACAGTCTCTTTTGTGTGTCCGTTTATTATCCGGTTTATCTACAAATCGCTTATATTCTGTTTGTTTTCTACTGGTACTTCTATCCTTCTCTCAACAACCTGCGTATATTCAGTAAATTTTTGAACTTCCCCACTGGCCTTTCTTTCTATCCCACAAATCTCTTACGTTCTATTTATCGGACATCTGTTGTTATTTCTTTCCTTTACTCCTATTCAACCGCCTATCTTTATCTGCTCGTCTATGTAAATTTAAAATGTCGAGGCTTTCATCAAAATTCCGTCCAGTAATCTGATTGGTTCGCTGGGATTATCAAGCCGTATTACAAATCAAAATTCTGAATGGTGATTGGTTCAGGCAGGGGGAGGGGAATTATGAATGTGCTCTATACTGAATGACTAAATTTCACAGCACAGTATTCTTATTCTGGTTTCCGAAAAAGTGAGGAAAAGATGGTAAAGTTATCCAATTCACGTTCTAAAGGAGGGAGAGGGGAATTTTACACCATAGTATAATAATGGTTTCTGAAAAACATAGAAATCTGCAAAAAAAAAAAATTGGATATACCAGTTATGAGAAAGGCTGAGGAAATAATATCGCCAAATACTAAGAGACAATGGAAAACAATTAACCTTAAATTAATAAAAATGAACAAAAATAATAAAACAATAGTCAACATTTATGCAAGCCTCGACAGACCCTCAAAGTACATATACAGGGTGCTACAAAACTCACACTTGTTCTTCGCCTATTGAGCAAAAAATCTATGCAAAAATTTCTGACTCGGTACTACATATTGATTTCTGTCTGTTCTTCCACTCCATGTTATCATTACTGTTATTTTCTCGTGGGTGGCTTTCCGCTCTTTCACACAGACTCCTTCAATTCGGTGATGTCTTTTTTCGATTTGTTCTTGCTACCTTCAGACGATTTTCTTCAGTTTAGGGAGAGTGATTAGGTTGTAGAGGGGTTCATGGAGACTGCTACTAACCCCGTCATTACCAATGGTTTCTCCAGAACTAACAAAATCGTTTGGAGGCAGCATGAATACTGTGGAAAAACATGTAATCTGGTGATAGGGTTATAAAAAAGAATCCAGTGCTTACTTGAAAAATACATGAGAACTGGTACCTCATATACTTAGCACTAAACGAATAAAAGAATGCTTTAATATGATGTATTTTTCTAAACTGTCTTGCAGGCGTTCGCCCTTCTTTCTGCAATTAAAAAAAAAACTTATATCAAGCAGTATTAAAAAGAAACGATGCACTAAGGTATAACGAAGCTGCCAGTCCGTC
>JAGKTI010009498.1:9934-30827 GCA_018397915.1 Birgus latro | reverse complement strand
GAGATGTAACTGCCAGTTAAGAATGATGAGTGGGGGGTTGTGTGGGGCAGGGGTATGGGGGAGGGTTGGGAGCTGGGGTAGCAGAGCTCGTTTCGTCACCCCCTCCCATCGTCCCTGGGAATACAAGGGTTCAAAGGGAGCACCCAAGAGCAGATACTACTGATTGTGAGTGAGCAGAAATTGCTGATCGTGAGTGTACCTGTAATGAAATAAAAAAATGACTAGTGTCTGGAGCGATTCTCTGCCAGCAGATATTGTCTGTTGCTTCCAAAATCCGTTGATTCAGGGTCCGCAGAATCGAGGGTCGACTGTGATCACACCTACCTTCACCATCACATCGTCAAGTGATGATTGTGCTACAATTAACAAATGCTCTTAATGCACAATACTGTATTGGTGCAAGTTTTATTTAATGCACATTTTAGTTTTCATGCTGTTAAGTAGATTATAATCACTGGGGTGTCTGGGGGGCAGAGCCCCCCCATTAGGTTTAAGCACTTCCAGATAGGCTTCCACTGTTCTTTACAGTTTTAAACTGTATAGAGATCAGTTTGTTTTGTCATGTCCGGTCGGAGTGATCAGTAATAAACGTGCTATCGGGGGCATTTGGACAGCTTTCTGTAATATCGATATACACGTATATTTCGTCTGTTCTTCAATATCTTTTGACTGAAAATCAAACGTTAATCACCTGAGATGTATCTAGCACTAAAATTGTTTTCCTTGAGAATGTAGGCCAATAAAAAAGCTCGAATCACTGCTTCGCTGTCATTTTTATTTACCTTTTCGTTTTTCTTAATGTTATTTTAATCATTCATGTTCTTACTTACAATACAGTTATATATCTTTCAGTGTTTTACCTGATGGTGGATATAAGTAGGGGGTAATTTATATGGGGTAGGGTGGTGAGATGGGGTAAAAGGGAGAAATTTGGAAAGCTGCCAGACCACACTGTATTATTATACATGAAAACACATCATTTGACCAACGCATGTTTGAGAACCACAGTCAGCATCCAGGCTATATCGTCCATGTTACTCAAAGACTGCCTGTACTCTAAACAGACTTCTCTGAAAACCTAAACAACAAAACAAATATAGCTGAAGTGATCAAAAGAATCTGACATTTACAAAAGCTTTACTGAATTTATCATAACAAACTGTCACATGCAGAAGTTTCATTCACTCTGCTAACCTGATCCACACTATTACTGTACCTTCAGATGTCACTAACTGCATTCATGGTCCTCTTTTCTTTCAGTATTCTTTATGTTTTTTGGCTTTATTATTTACTTCAATCCTTTCTTATCTCACCTCATCAGCAGGGTCATAGTACTGCTCCAGGTAAGGGTGAGCAAGTGCTTCCTCCACAGTGATACGCTTGTGAGGGTTGAAGGTCAGCATTTTGTCCAGAAGATCGAGTGCCTTGGCATCTGCATTGGGATACAGCCTCTGCCATGGCACCTTAGGCTTATATGGCAGGGACTGCAAGTAACTTCTGGCCTGGAAATAAATACATAAATAAATTTTAAAAAGGGATCATCATCATCATCCAGACCTCTTTTCCCACCCTAGGGCAGGGTGGGGAGTAGCAACATCCAGACAGCCTAAGTTTGCCCAATTCAATGTGCCACACTTATTCACTAATCATTCAAACCCAAGAAATCCTGGCTCCATCAGATAGGACAAAAGAAAACACAAAAAAATTCACCACGTTCTGTAGCTTCACATATACCTATCAGATAGAGTCAATCCAAATGCTGTCATGTTAAAAAGGGGTGCCAAATCCCCAGTTATGCGATTCTCCGCACAAAATTCATCCGGCCAGCTCGGTCTCTTGTCTGTCCCTTAGCCTCACCAACTTCCATACCACTCTTCTTCACATACTCATCCACCATATCCCTCCATTTTCTCCTCACCTCCTCCCTCCTTCAAATTCTCTCAGATATATCCTTTTCACCACTCTATTGTCATCCACTGCCTCCACATGACCATTCCATCTCAGTACCGTCTCTTAGATTCTGGTGTCCACAGACTTCCTCACTCCCCATCTTTCACAAATCACATTATTCCTTATCCTATCCACTCTCTGTCCTCCACATACATTCCTCAGCATTCCAATCTCCACTGCTCTCACTCTTGACTTTTCATTTTCATGCCACACCTTAGCCTCGCATCTGTATGTTAAAGCTGGCACTAACACTCCTTCATGTCAGCCTCGTGCAGCTGCAATGCCCAAGCCTCTGTTTTTTATCAGGGACTTCATTGCACCAGCTACTTTCCTTCCTTGTGTCACTCCACCTTTCACATCTTCTGCACATTTTCCTCTCTTTTCTATCACTGTACTCAAGTATTTGAGCTCTCTAACCAATTCCAGTCTCTCTCCATTCACTGTAACATCACACTGGGAGACACCTTCTCTCTCAATAACCATCACTTTACTCTTTTCTACATTTACTCTCAAGGCACGACACTCACAGAGATCTACAAAACTCTGTACTAGTCTACCAAGCTCTTATCCGGTATTTGCAAGTAGCACTGCATCATCAGCATGCAACAAATTTGAGATATTCCATCCATCATCATTCATTACCAACTCCATCTCTCTCTCCATTACTCATGTTTTTACTTCTCTCATCACCCCATCCATATACTGGATATACTGAACAACCATGGGGAAATCACAACCTTGTCGGACACCCACAATGATTGTGAACCAATCGCTCAGATGCCCATTTACCCTTACACACACCTCACTACCATCATAAAAACTCTTGATGACACCTTGCAGCTTACCATATACACTGTGCATGCGCAAAACCTTCCACAATCCTTCTCTGTCTACTTTGTTATATGCTTTTTCCAGATCCATAAAAGCCAGTAACACCTTATAGTCCTTACATGCATTCTCCACTATGTCTTACTGCAAAAATTAGATCCACACATCCTCTGCCACACCTAAAACCACCCTGTTCATCACACACTAGGACTTCTGAGCTCTCTCTTACATTCTCTACAATAATTCTTCCATATACCTTCCTTACCACACTCAATTGGCTTATCTCTTACATTCTCTACAATAATTCTTCCATATACCTCCCTTACCACACTCAATAGGCTTATGCCACGATTATTCTTGTTCTCGCTTTGCTCAACTTTATTTTTGTACAGAGGTACAATCACTGCCTTTTTCCACTCTACTGGCAGTTTCACTCATCCATGCCTTCTTACACATCTCCAACAAGCATTTCATTCTGCTCTCTCCACTACACTTAATCATCTCTGCATACCCCTCGTCAACCTCAGCTGCTTCCCCATTTTTCACCCGCTTCTCTCTTTATTATGAACCACAAAAAACAGTTGCGAAGCACGTGGATATAAACTTTCTGTAATATGCTGAGCCTATTGTTCATTACTTACCTAGGTCTTTCCAAGAAATCTTCCACTTACAATAAAGCTGTATAATAAAATCCTGTATACCTGTCTGGTTAGAAAACACAATACTGTACTTTACTTAACCCACTTCACTACAGGCCGGTTCACGCAAGCAACATCGTGGCCATTTTTTGCTGGAATTTGCTCCCCGATGGAAATTCCGGCCTCTTTTTTTTCCAGGATGGTAAGACTGACATGTCGATCTTTCTTTGCCGGAATCGGGAGAAAGAGGCCAGGCCAATTTAAATGGAAGCACCAAACAAGGCAAAGCTCTGGGAAACAAGACAAATATGACATCTTGTATGTTTCTACTACTACTACTTTAACGTTCACTCCAGTCTGGGTGTATCTGGTATGAGCATGAGTATAAATGTATGATTATTTAAGTACTATATGAGTTAAAGATATACATGAGGAATCTTCTACAGTACATGATTTTATGCTTAAGAAAATTTACGCATACAGCCCCTGAAGCCCCCAGAAAGCCGAGTGACAGTAGGACTGTTCACACGTGCTACATCGCAGCCGTGAGGGCTTATCTTGAAGTAGGCAAAGTGCAAACAGCACTCACTGGCCTCACACAGCGAACTGACCAGGCCCCGGCTGCACACCACAGGACCCTTCTGGTGACGTCACCACTCGTGACGTAACAGGTGTATGCGCACACACACACTAACAGCAATATGCACTAACACTTTCGTCCTCTATTCTTAATTTGATGAAAGATTCCAAGGACAAAGCTGAATGGTCTATTGGCATGTGATACACACCATATACCCAATACCAAGACTTTTGTGTAAGTACCATCAACACCCAATACACACTATGCATCCAATACAGATTTTTTGTTTAATTACTATCAAGACCCAGTCTGTGGCCACATACAGATATGTGATGTCTCTTGAAGTATTACAATCCGTCTAGTCCCGGTTGGCTGTTGCACGCAGCTGCTCTATCGAGGCACCTTCTTGGTGAAACAATCAGCCAGTTGTTGTGATGTATCCACCCAAGATACTTCATCAATCTTCCCTCACTCCAACGTGTCTTGTAATGCAGCAATGTCAATGCACAATCTCCTGTCTTCTACGCTCCTACAGGAGTAAAGGGCGTCCACCAGACGAAACACTTTATTTTGAACTTTCCACATCCAGAGACCTCGTGCAATATGTTGCCGAGATATACAGCAGTCTCAGCAAATTCAAGCAGTGCCAACAATTCAGTAGATAAGGTAGATTTGACGACCCTCCTGATCTTTCTTGTCTGCCAGAATATGCGATATCTCGCCCCACTGGCATCTGATAGAAAGACCACAAAATCTCCCTGAGACCCATTGCCTACAAGGTTGGCAAATATGGCATCCAAGAAGCTCTCTATATAACGGTCGTCGATCGGCCCCGTTCTTGAAATGTATAGTTTCATGATGTCAGTCATCACCCTTGAGATCACCTTATTGAGTCTAAGCAAATCCACTACAGTAGCTCGGTTGCTAGTCATGCTCAACTCACACACATCAAAGGCAATATCTGGCCGAGTGTGTGTGGCAATCCGAGTTGCCCGATTAAAGCTTTTTTTTTTCCTTTTTTTTTTAAATGCAGGGAAGAAGGAACCAAAGCCCATGGGCCCGCATACTGTTCCTTCAAGAAAAAGAAAAAACAATACAAAAGAGAGCCAAATTCAAGATCCATTCATTTCGAGATGCCTGGACACACTACGTTTGAAAGACTGGAGATCATAGGAAGTAGCGAATACAGACAGAGGAAGACAGTTCCAGAACTGACCAGTTGCATAAATGAAGGACTGGAAGTAATGGTTAACTCTTGCATTAGAGAGTTGGACAGAAAAGGGATGACAGCTTGTTGCCAGATGGGTACTATGTGCCTGTCGTAGAGGTGGAGGGATGCTAGTAGAGAGTTCAGAGGAACAGTGACCGTTGAAATAGCGATAGAAGAAAGATAAAATGCAACAGTGCAGCGAAGAGACCATGGTTCAAGGGAATCAGTAAGAGGAGGAAAGTTAATGAGACAAAAAGCCTTTGACTCCATCCTATTGAGAAGAGCTGCATGTGGTACTCCGTTTTCTCAGACTCTCCTGATTTTACGGCTGCACGATGTCTACTCAGCGTGACTGGTTTCAAAGACGAAGCATACTGGAATTCGTCGAGCGTTGCGCTGCCACCGATGCTGGAGATGACATTGAGACCAATGTATCTGAAGGCTTTTGATTCTGAATTGCCGATGAGGAATATCTGACTCAAGCGATTTATCACTTGCTGCTCGAACTCATGTGTACCAGTCCAAAGGTCGTCATCGACATAAATGCATACAATACCTTCGACTTTGCCACTATTGATCCAAGAGAACAGCGCTGAATCCAGCGAGGACACTTTAGCTCCGAGACTCAACAATTGATCTTTTACTCACAGATACCAATGCCTAGCACCATCACAAAGGCCATAAACTGTTTTCTTTAGTCTCCATTACTTACCATTTGCATATGCAGGCGGAGGACATAAATGAACAACTCTCTCAATGTCCGTAAATGAACAACTCTCTCAATGTCGGTACCGTGCAGGTAGGCAGCTTTCACGTCCATAGTGTAGCAAATCCCATTGGTTGGAGGCCAAAGAAAGTGCCAAATACACAGCTTCTTTTGAACATGTAGGAGAGTCTTTTCAGAGATCCACTGTGCCTTCCTCAGATCCTCTGGTGACTAAGCGGGCTTTAACCATTAGTTTTAAATTTTTCCTTTTTTTCGTCATAACCCATCGAACCGTTATGGCATCTTGCTCAACATCATCGACTTCCTCATACACATCATTACTCTGCCAGTTCGTAATTTAATTTTCCTTGGCACATAATGTGTCCTCAGAGTTGAAAAGAACAAGCATTTCTGCATCATCATCAACCACTTCCCATATGCTGAAATCATTTTGCAAATCTAACCAATCAATGCTGCCATTAGAGACCCCCTTCAAATTGTAGCAGTGTTTGCACTTTCCAGTGGCTTTACCCGCCCGACTCACAATCCTTCCAGACACCAACTTGCCGCTTTCTGAATGAATTCCCTTTATACTTTGATCAACAGAAGCTTTGGGAGGCTGATTAACCAGCATAGAAACTATGGGAGGCTCATCAACCGGAACTGCACCATTTTCCGACACGTCATCTAGTGAATAGTCATTCAACACTTGCGAAGAATCGTCATTAGGCTTCTCCTACACAACACTGTAGTTCTCATCGCTGCTGACACCGCCCCCACTGTAGTATCCTGCTCTGGCGCACGTGCTAGACAACACACGTGCACTCGCATGTAGACACCGCCATGTCTCACCAGAATTTGTTTCCCATCTCTGCCTATTACAATTCAGGGAGAGACGTGGTACTTGCCCGGGCAACCGAAGCTGTAACATACAATACATCAATGTCATTTAAACAACACATCACAAACATCAAAAATAAATAACACCTAGACTCAATGCCTTGAAGTCACTTGCCCATACAACATTTGGACACAACAAAGAAACCACCACCACAGTATACAAACAATATATACGTTCAGTGATGAACTATGCAAGCCCTGTTTGGGCTCCTAACCTCACTAAAATACACTATAACACTCTTCAGACCATTCAAAACAAGGCCCTAAAAATAATCACAGGCTGCACAGCTACTACACCTACAGACCACCAACACCAAGAAATCAAAGTCCTCAAAGTCAAGGATCATCTAGACATGAGAGGCACCCAAATTCTCGCAGCAGCCTCCACAAATCCACAACATCCACTACACTACATGGCAGCACATCCACACACACCAAGGAATATCAAAACAACACCCACCACACGATTTCATACACAAATACTATAATCTCTTCCCCCCTGCCTGCCTCAGACCAGCTTCCAGAAGCATATTCATACTCCAATCACTCGCCGTTCCATTCAGTCACTCAAAGACAACACACAGCTGCATGCACGGCCTCCAGATATCCAACCTTCCGAGCACTATCTCCCTCGTGAGGACAGGGTCCACCTGGGCAGGCTGAGATGTGGGCATCATCCACCCCTCTTAAGTTATCAGAAGAGGCTGGATGATTCCGTTGCTGATGCCTGTCCAGGATGTAACACAGCACCCCATACTATTAAGCACATCATGCAAAACTGCATTGCACACAATCATCTACGCCAACAACACAACATACACTCCTTGAGAGCTCCATCAGAAAGCCCGGTCTCAGCCGTGGCCTTCCCTAGGGACTCGGGGTTGTTCGGCCAGACTGCCTAGAGAACAACTACTACTACTACTACTACTACTACAATTCCGAGACCTTGCCACTCATGACTGTCATTTCTTTTGTAGAAGGCTTCATCTCCATTTTGGATGTTGTTTTAGTCATTTGAACTTATGTTGTACCGCAGAGCCCTAGCCAAACGTTCATCCGATTCAGTCTTTATAAACCCATCTTGCTAAATGAAGAGCGTTCAAATTGTCTCTCAGAATTTTTTATGCTGATATAGGTTCCAAGACTGGAGGATCATGTGCATACATATTAGGCAGGCCAGGGTTTTGACCAAAAACAAGTTGGTTAGGAGAAAAACCTGCATAGTTGGTGAGTGCATTTCTTGCCAATACTGCCCATGCCAAGGCCACATCCAAGTCACACTGGCTATCAGCCATTATCTTCCTAACAATGTCACCAGTAACTCCACTTTGATGCTCACATACTCCGTTGTTTCATGGACTCTCTGCAGACGTCGTCATGATCTTGATATTGAAGGCCTCTCCCAGTGCTCACATTTCAGCATTGCTGAATTCACAACCATTATCTGTAAGATTCTTTCCAGGTGCGCCAAACACAACAATCCAGCTCTGAAATATTCCTTTGATAATGGTGGCTGCATACTTGTCCGCGATTACTATCGCATTGCAATACCTGGTCGTCAAATCAACAAGGACTAAGAAATAATGCCTTCCCCAAGCTTTCAAATCCATGGCTATGGTTTCGTTAAACTTAGACACCATGGGCAAACTGACTACGGGTTAGGGCTTGGCTTTCTTGAATCTGCAACAGACTGTACATGCATCAGATACAGCCTTGATAGCCTGTTCCAGTTCTGAACTTTTAATCCCAGCATCTGCAGTCAGTTTAATTAGTTTCGCCGATGTTGGGTGTCCAAATTACCTGTGAAGCTTCAAAGCTATTTTTTTCTACATCAGCTCCAAAAGATGCCAGCATGATTGTTTCACAAAACTCACAGCCTAGTCATAAAGGAATTGGAAGCAAGTAATGGCCTGAAGATGAGGACTTCAAATTAATGATAATTCCACAAATTGTGACCTGGTCACTTTCAAAGTTAATCGACATTTTTGCTTTTTTCATGGAACGTTTACTCAGCAGCAAGGGAATACTGCAGTTCACAACATCAGTCACAATGGTTGCACGCATACAGTACATCCTTCAACTTTGCGATTCACCAATTTTGTGAGGTAGTTCCAAAAGTCATGTATTTTTAAACATTTATGAACTTTGTGACCGATCACACACTTTGCGAGGTCGAGTGGTGGGAGAGTCGTCTTTCCGCACTACTTTGCCACCCCGAGTAATGACGTCATGGTTCATTGAGCGTACTGAGCCTCCTAGATCAGTGGTCTGCCGCCCCACCACGTTTGTTTGCACCCGTTTCCAACCAAGATCACTGACCCTCACAATTTCGTGGTGCTCCTCGCAATACCCCAGCAGTCTAACCTTGCACGAGTGTTATCATGGCACCAATGGGTAAGAAGAACAAGAAAATAATTTTGGAGACCAAACAGAAAACGATTGAAAGGAAAAAAACAGGTGAAGGTAATTCTGCTATTGGTCAGGAGTTTGATGTTGGTGAATCGACAGTGAGAATGATTTTAAAGAACAGTGAACAAATCAAGCAAGCAGCGAATAACTATGGAGGTGCTCAATTTGATGGTAGAATGCTGGTGGACAACAAAGAAGTGCTAATAAAAATGGAAAGATATCTTGCTCACTACATTCAAAGAAAGGAAAAGGAAGGGGGGTTGCATTAGATGGGCACCATATAAGGGAGCAGGCAAAGATATTCTATCACACGTGTCTTAAAAAAGCCATTAATCCTCCAACAAAGCCTTTCAAGGCATCGAATGGGTGGCTATGCCAGTTCCTCAAAAGGAAGGGGTTTAAACACATCAGGTTCAGTGGCAAGTGAGGCAGTGCTGACTACAAATTGGTCGGCTTCACTCCAAGGTAAGCACTTTTTCCCACTCTTTCTCTCGACCCTACCTCTTAATATGATGATAAATGAAACAAACACGAACTGATGTACTGTACAGTAATATTAATAAGAAAACATCATAGGTAAGAAACATTAAAAAAAAAAAAAATGCATTTACACTGATGTGAAGACTGGCGTGGTTTACGGGACTGGTGGCGGGGCGAGGCTTGGCTACTGTGGCCCCACGGGGCCTACGTCATTACTATCACTGTCGGCAAATATTTCCACATCTTGCTGTGTTTTTTCTGCCTCTCTCATGAATCCCTCGAAGTCAGTATCGTCACTGGGGTCTTCAGAATGAAAAAGGTTAGGGATGCTAGGATCACTGGCTGCTTGGGGAGGGGTGGCAGGACAGCTGGTCGATGGGGCAGGGTCTCTTGGGGTTCTCTTGAATTTTGTGATTAGAGACTGCTTCCTCTTGTTAACCCCATCTCTGTGGAGGTCAGCATAAAAACGAAGCGGCCGACAATTAACGATGCATAACCTGGCCAATATTCTCGCCGTCATTGACCAGCTGAAAAAAACCGTCATGAACAACGAATGTGACAATTTAGGGCTCAGCAAGCATGCCACAGTGTTGACAGGGCCCTTCGTTTTTATGCTGACCTCCACAGCGATGGGGCTGACAAGAGGAAGCAGTCTCTAATCACAAAATTAATGAGAACCCCAACAGACCCTGCCCATCGACCAGCTGTCCTGCCACCCCTCCCCAAGCAGCCAGCGATCCTAGCATCCCTAACCTTTTTCATTCTGATGACCCCAGTGACGATTCTGACTTGGAGGGATTCATGAGAGAGGCAGAAAACACACAGCAAGATGTGGAAATATCTGCCGACAGTGATACTAATGACGTAGGCCCCACGGGGCGACAGTAGCCAAGCCTCGCCACGCCACCAGTCCCGTACACCAAGCCAATCTTCACATCAGTGCAAATGCATTTTTTTTTTAATGTTTCTTACCTATGATGTTTTCTCATTAATATCTTACAGTACATCAGTTCGTGTTTGTTTCATTTATCATCGTAAAATTAAGAGGTAGAGTCGAGAGAAAGAGTGGGAAAAAGTTCCTACCTTGGGGTGATGTCGACCAATTTGCCTTTATTACATATATTTAATTGTTTGAATTTTGCGAATTTTGATTTTGCGAGGGTTTTTGTCGACCATATTCTCGCAAAATTGGAAGAAGCACTGTATTTCCAATGTAGCAGGGCAAAGTAACACATTTGAGGGAAGAAACTGTGATGCCATCAGTGAAAGTAAACACTAAGGATGATATTTCTTTTATTACGGTTTCAAGTTCATAATCAGTGAGCTCACTTAGATGGCAATTGATCCATTCAACTCCACATACAGTTGCAGAACACCCTGTGTCTAGAATGGCACACCCCTTAGATTCTTCTACTAGCGTCTGTAAATAGCGGCATCATCCGCATAGCCCATAAATAATGACAGATGCACTGTTGCAGATTTTTCTTCTCGACTGCTATCTTTGTATGCATCCAGACAGTCATGTGCCCAACGAAATCTAGAATCACACACTAAACACCTCAATACCTTTCCGTCAGGCCGAAGCAGGTTCTGCCTCCTGCCGGTGGATGAGCGTTGGGAAATTCTAGCAGACACAGTTGAATATCAGCCACCACCACGACCTCGATCACGTACTGCACCACCCCGAAACAGCGTCCACCCTCGCTGAGTACCTCTAACGTAAAACGTTTCCTCACCCCCGACTTCGTCACTCCCAAATACTGGTTTGCTCTTCACCTCACTGGCAGACACTGATATACAGTTCTGCCCGCAAATTTCACCAGCGAAAATATGATTCAGGGCAGAATTCATATTTTCATATGTCACCTCAGTTATCGTGGACATCACTAGTTGTTGCTCGCTGTCTGAAAATTTGCATGAAACCAGAAGCATAAAAGCCATCACAGAATTCAGTAGTGCTATGTCTTGCTTCGTAAATTTGAAATAAACATGCTCAAATTCTGCCACGAACTTACGAATGTTCATATCACCGGCTTTTCTGAAGTTGCACAATTCATGAAAAGCTGCAAACTGCCAATGTCCTTTGTCCACGAGAAATAAACCGTCTAGTTTGTTCAACAAGGTCTGAACACCATTATCTTGTTTCAAATCAGCTGCATCAATTTCCGAAGACGCCACCCTCGCTCTTCCTGACAATGAAAGGTGAATAGCTAGAGCTTGCTTCTTTTTCGGTAAGTCCATCAGTTTGCACCAAGTGTCGATATCCGTTTTCCAACTCTCATAGGCAGAGTCATTTTCAAGTTTTAGAGGCCACTTAGCTGAGCACGACACCATTATGTTTGAACCACGCTCTGCTACCAACATCAGAATGTGAACCGCACTCACCGGCCTCACACCGCGAACTGACCAGGCCCCGGCTGCATACCGCAGGACCCTTCCGGTGACATCACCACTCGTGACATAACAGGTGTGTGTGCACACACACACTAACAGCAATATGCACTAACGGTCCATCTTCGTTTGTAAACACTTGCCGCTTTCCTGCCTCTACAGTCCCCACGCATGTGAACACCCAACCGAGAGAGATGCGGAAATTGGCATTTTCCCCCTGCATATCGGGGGTGGAGGGTGGGGGGTGGGGGGGTGGGGGATTTAGCTCGTGTGAACCGGCCTTAAGATCATATACTGTACTTTATATTCTGTTATTGCAGATGCCAATTTTTCAATTCTTCTACAAAAGCATCATAGCAATGACTGGGTTACTGAAGATTACATCTAATCCTCAGCTTTAAGCCTTTCCTTAGCTGAATATAAGTGCATGGGAGAGAAAAAAAAAAAAACTCTGGTGAAAGGCGTTAAATTACTGTGCTGCCTCTTCCAGCACAACCCATTCAAAGCATATACCCATCAAGTGATTCTATCAATCTGTGACTTAAAGCCTCTCAGTGCCTCTTCTTGAAGAAAACATCTTTCACGCAAATAGGGGAAGTGTCCACAAAAGTATCACCACATCTAATTTCCTTTCTCATATAAACTTAACCTCCTGTGGTACACTAACAGCTTTGTTTGTTAATTTGTTCTGAGAGGCTTTAAACAAGCTTCCTTGAGACAGCCCTGTTCATCTAATATCAATTCATCAAACTTCAAAACCTCCAGCAGTAGCTCAAACCTGTAACCTTGAGGTCAATGTTTAAGACATCTGGCTGAAACATCTTAAACTCCAATCTCTTACTTGTTTTTCTTAACCATCATATATAATCCATGTGTCAATGTAGAACATTCACTGTGTGTGTGTGTGTGTGTATAATATATAAACAGTAGTCCCTCCCTATACTGAATCCTGATGCAATAAAGCCAATCATCCTGTAAGTCCAATGGTCCCCCCTGAAGTTGGATTTTAAACACATAAATGAGTGGAATGACATATTCTATTATTAACCCCTAACTGGCGGGCGACGTTATGTAACATCCGAGCATGAGGAGGTGGGCATCGTTACATAATGTCCGGCCATTTTCTGTCCTAATTTATTGGTGATACTGGGTGATATGGCATCATGGCATCTCTGTCACCTACCGTCCTGCCCTCTACCTACCCAAGCCTTGAAACAAGTAAATTAGAATACAGTATATGTACGTAAGTTGTTGTGTTATAAGTGTTCAAGTAAAACATAATATATGTATGTAAGTTTTATTGTTATAAGTTTTCAAGTAAAACAGAAAACACATACAAAAGATTTTGAAGACACTGAATAGTGTAAAGAATGCATAAATGATAAATTTAGTGATCCATGATGAAGAAAAAGAAAATAAGCGAAGAGTCCACCACCCGGGCGTGCCTGGTGATAAGCTGCCTGCCTGCACTCCTCCCTCACTCCTCTCCTCTTACAGCCAGCAGATGTATTACCATGTAAGTAGCACCTCTTACCTTCATTTTTCATCCATTTTCATCAATTTATGCATGTTTAGGCTTATTCCTTGATACTTTATTTTCCAAAAATATACTACCCCATACGGTCATATTATTGATAAGTAGTCTGCCCATAAGGGATTAAAAATGAAAACTATACCCATTTTACACTTACTTGCCCCATAATTTCACACCCTTGTCAAAGCAGTTCCTCATGACTAGCCCAAGCAGGTGGGAAAAACATCCACCAGCATTGCTAACTACAGTACTTTCAAAGTCACCGCAAGAGTGGGAAGCAATCGGTCTGATCTCATACGCCAGAGTAGTCCAAAAAGTTCACATTGTTTTTCCCATTTACCAGATGGTATCCAGTATGCATGTTGGTTTGTCCTGGGACCTTGAAGTGTTTGTTAAATCTGATATCCAGTCTGGCAGGGTATGGTAGAGCGAGGGTCTATCATTATATAAGAATTCAGTGTCACAGGGTTGACATATAAGACTTTTGAGTGTTATGAATACCAAAACTTTTATGTTACAAGCATCAGTCAAGAATCTGTGAATCAGTTACCAAGTGCACATAAAGAAAATTTAAAATGTAATCCTTCTACCAACGGGTGATTTTACACTCCCTCTTATGTCTTTCTTTCCTTCAGTCTTTCCAGCTGCCTTCTGCCTGTGGGTGACACTACAATGAGTGACAAGCCAAATGATTTCCTGTATACCAGGAAACCATTTACTATGCTGGGTGGTAACCACATAACCAAATTTTGGCGCCTGGTGGTTCAGTGAGTAATAACAGTGTTCCAATCAGACTGAGCTGGTGAAGGTTTATATCCAATGGGTCGTTAGGGTTTATTGCTCTCGTAATGCCACTCAGGGATGAGTGAGGCTGGTCACTCTCATCGTAAATGTCAGGGTCAACTTGCCTAGCCCCGGGCTCCTATGCTCCTCATGGGGCAATATAAGATTGGATGATGAATGATGAATGAATCCTGAAAATTTCACTGTCACATTCCCTCCAGCCTAGGCAAGACACTGAGCCAGCCCTGGTGATGGTGAGGTCATATAAGGGCAGTTCAACCCCAATGAGCTGGGACTATGTTCATATTGTATACTGTACAGCAGAGGCATGATTTAAGACAGTTTGTATTGTATATGAGAAATGTCAAAATTTTTGTAACTGCAAAGATAACATTCAAGTGTTAGAGAATTTCCAGTGGAAGAACTGGTGCTTCTGAGAAAAAAAAGACCAGATTATGATAATGGGAAGTGACTGAAGGATATGTGTCAGGAAAGGAAGTTGTGCATTTGTAACTCATATTTCAAACACAATGATGCACATAAATACAGTATACATGGTATAGGGGGGACAGGGATCGTCTTGAAAGGAGCCTGATTGATTATGTGCTCGTAGAGAAGTTGATGATGGGAATGGGTGCTGATATGAGGGCTGTGAGAGGACGATGTGGAGGTCTGTCAGATCATATGCAAGATCAAGCTGAGAAGAGTGAAGTGGACCACAAGAGAGAGAAGCAGTCAGGGAGAAAGACTGACAGTCAAGAAGCTGAGGATCAAAGAAATGGCAGATGAATACAGGATCAAAGTAGAAGAGGAGTTAGAATCAGTGAACTGGAATGAAATGGATCTGGACAGCCTGTGGAATGCATACAGGAACTGCTTAGTTAGAAATGCTAAAGCGGTGTGTGGTGTAGTAAGAGTAAAAACAAAAAAGAAAGGTACGGCATGGTGAGATGAAGAGGTTAAGCGAGCAGTGGAGGAAAAGTGGAAGAAGTGGCTAGAGTGGTTACAGGATGGGGGTTCAATTGAAATAAAAACTGAATATATTAAGAGCAAGAAGCACGTAAAGAGACTAGTGAAGAGGAAAAAGGAGGAGGTTAATGATGATCTAGGAAGAAAAATGAATGCAAACTACTCTGAAAATAGGAAGTTATTCTGAAAAGAGGTGCAGAAATGTAGAAGTGAAAGCGGAAAGAAATATGAAGGTGTGAAGGATGTAGGTGGTTGATTATTAACCCATGGGGATGAAGTAAGGACCAGACGGAATGAATATTTTGAAAGCCTGATGAATGGGAATAGAGAAAGTAGAACTACTGTAAACATGATTGGTTTTGGGAGTGTGCAGAGAAGGAATGCAGTGCCAGGAAACGTGATATTTGCACAGGTGAAGAGCCCTGTGAAGCGACAGAAAAATGGGAAAGCAGTTAGGGTTGATGAGGTGTATGTAGAGATGATTAAGCGAAGTGGAGAGAGCAGAATGAAGTGCCTGCTGGAGATATGTAAGTGGAAAAAGGCTGTGATTGTACCCTTGTACAAAAATAAAAGTAGCTGAAGTGAGTGTAAAAATTATCGTGGCATAAGCTCATTGAATGTGGCAGGGAAAGTATATGGAAGAATTATTATACAGAAAGTAAGAGAGATAACAGAATACCTAGTAAGTGAAGAAAAGGATGGCTTTTGGAATGGCGGAGGATGTGTGGATCAAATATTTGCAGTTAGAAAGATATGGGAGAAGGACTATATGGTGTTTATGACATTCATGGATCTGGAAAAAGCAAATGACAAAGTAGACAGAGAAGGACTGTGGAAGGTTTTGCGCATATACGATGTACAAGGTAAGCTGCTAGGTGCCGTCAAAAGTTTTTATGATGGTAGTGAAGCGTTTACAATCGAAGAGCTGAGAGGTAGGATGGGCCTGGAGTGTATTGGTGTTGTGATGAGGAGAGGTAGGCTGAGGTGGTTTGGACATGTGGAGAGGATGGGGGATGATAATTGGGTACAGAGGGTGAGAGGTGTTAGTATTGGGGGAGGAGTTGGAAGGGGTAGACTGAGAAAGACATGGGACGAGGTCATTACGTGTGACCTCAGGGTTAAGGGATTGAACAGGGAGGCTGCCAAAGATCAAGCAGCATGGAGAACCGCCATTAGGTGACCAAGGCCGATGCATGCAAGCATGTTGAAGCCTTCAAAAAAGAAACGAAAACGTAGTGAAGTATGTGTAGGGGTGACTCCCAGTGCGACAGTGAGTGGAGAGAGACTGGAATTGGTGAGAGAGTTCAAATACCTGGGTATAGTGATAGAAAACAGAGAAAAATGAGCAAAAGATGTGGAAAATAGAGTGACACAAGGAAGAAAAGTAGCTGGTGCATTGAAAGCCCTGATAAGAAACAGGCTTGAGTCTAGCAGCTGCATGAGGCTTATATAAAGGAGTGTTAGTGCCAACTTTAACATATGGATGAAAGACTATGGTGTGGCATGAATATGAAATGTCAAGAGTGATAGCAGTGGAGATGGGACTGCCAAGGAATGTATGTGGAGTACAGAGAGTGGATAGGATACGAAATAATGTGAGTCGTGAAAGATGTGGAGTGAGGAAGTCTGTGGACCCCAGAATTGAAGAGAGTGTACAGAGATGGTATGGTCATTTGGAGAGAATTCAAGTGGTGAAAAAGGTATATCTGAGTGTATCTGAAGGAGGGAGGAGGCAGGGTCGGCCAAGGAGAAGGTGGAGGGATATGGTGGATGAGTGTGTGAGGAAAAGAGGATTGGAAGCCGGTGAGGCCAGGAGACTGACAAGAGATCGAGCTGGCCGGATGAATTTTGTGAGAAGTGCATGATCAGGGATTTGGCACCCCTTTTAATGTGACAGTGTGCGGATTGACTCTATTGGATACGTTTATGTGAAGCTACAGAACGTGGTGAATGTTTTTGGCGTATCAGATAGAGCCAGGATTCCTGGGGCTTGAATGATGAGTGAATGGAAGCATGGCCCATTGGAGAGGGCAAATGTGGGCAGTCCGGACATTGCTACTCCTCATCCTACTCTAAGGTGGGAAAGAAGGTCTGGATGATGATGATGAAGATGATTACTATTATTATTGTTATTATTATCTTAAAATAACAAGCATTCAATTTCTCATTTTGACCCGTGAACTGCGAGTCACAGCTCAGGCTGGGAAGTGCCTCATTGCGAGCCACACCTCAGCCTGTGCTAACTTTCCAGTGGCTGTGAATCACTGCTCACTATATCACCCCTACGCAAACTTACGCATGGCGCTATGCAAGGACGGATGATGCCCTGCATGTTTCATTTCGTTTTGTTTCGTTTTTGAAGGCTCCAACATGCTTGCATGCATCGGCCTTGGTCACCTAATGGTGGCTCTCCACGCTGCTCGATCCCTGGCAGCCTCCCTGTTCAATCCCTTAACCCTTAAGTCACACTTAATGACCTCGTCCCATGTCTTTCTCAGTCTACCCCTCCCCCAATATTAACACCTCTCGCCCTCTGTACCCAATTATCATCCCCCGTCCTCTCCACATGTCCAAACCACCTCAGCCTACCTCTCCTCATCACAACACCAATACACTCCAGTCCCATCCTACCTCTCAACTCTTCCATCGTAAACCCAGCCCCCTCAGGCCTTGCACGCAGGGACGCACTGCACATCCACCTAATCATTGTCATTTCTGTACGTTTAAACCTACGAATATCCTCTTCCTTTATTGCCCAGGTCTCACTACCAAACAGCATCACACTACTAACACATGCTGCATACAAAGACCCCTTAGCATGTAAGGAGAGTCCTCTCAATGTCAGGAGAGGCAACAGCTCCCTGAACTTCTTCCAACCACTTCTCACCCTAGCAACTGAGCTAACTCCAGCCCCACTTCCGGCACATAACATGTCTCCCAAATAATGAAACTCCTCCACACACTAAAGAGACTCACCTGCAAGTTCAACCCTCTCACGCCTAACAATTTCCACCTGCTCTCCCCGACACGCCGCGCACATGAAATCAGGATCATCTCGCAGTCTACCTCTAATACCACTACATCTCTTGTGCACCCATTTATCACAAACACTACACAAGATGGAATTACTTCCCACACCCTTGTGGCAAACTGCATATGGCCACTCTCCCTCTCCTCTGATTGTACTGCCACCAACCCTAGATATCATCACTTTTGTTTTATCTGCATTTACCCTTAAGCCCTTGTACCCCATACCATCTCTCCACTTCTTAAATCTTTCCTCTGCCTCCTTTTCATTCTCTGCAATTAACACCAAATCATCAGCATACAACATCTCCCATGGGAGTCCATCTCTGAAGTCACATGAGAGGGCTTCAAGCACCATGATAAACAACAAGGGACTCAAAACTGACCCCTGATGCACACCAACATTCACGGAAAACTCATCACTCAAAGCTCCATTCACTCTTACCTGGGTGCGAGCACCCATGTACATGGCCATAACCACCCTAACCAGCCACTCTTCCAACCCTAGCTTTCTCATTGCCCACTTCACCACCTCTCTAGTGGGACTCTGCCAAAGGCCTTTTCCAAATCAACAAAAACAAAATACAATTCCCTTTTCTTTCCAATATATTTTTCCTGAAGCTGTCGAACAATGAATATGGCATCAGTGGTCCCCCTGCCTGGCATAAACCCAAACTGCATCTCATCGATATTCACTCTTTCTCTAATCATACCTTCTAGAACTCCCTCCATTACTTTCATTACCTGATCTAAGAGCTTTATACCTCTGTAATTTCCCCTTTCCAGGGCATCACCCTTTCCTTTGTACACATTTACAATTACACTCTTCAGCCAATCATCTGGGACAACACACTCATATATAATCATATTTATCAGGTCAGTGACTAACCTCACCCCAGTATCTCCTAAGGCCTTCAACATTTCGGCGGCAGTCAACCCAGACACACCTGCCGCCTTCCCCACCCGCATCATGCCTATTGCCTGACTCACAGTAGCAGCGTCAATCAAAGACCAAGGGCCAAACACTGGATCAGCTGGCTCCAAACCTTCTCTATCCCAATCAAACTCCTCATTCAACAACTGGCTATAATGCTCTCTCCATGCATCTTTAATATCTCACTGTTCACCACTACCCTTCCATCATCATTCTTTACACACCGCTCACCTACAATGTCCCAATTATCCCTCTTCACCTGATTTGCCACCCTAAAAATCATATTTTTCCTTTCTCCATCATTTAGATTATCAAGTAAAAGTCTGTGTGACTCAGACTTTGCCCTGTATACTGTGACTCAGACTTCGCCCTGTATACCTCTCTTCTAGCCCTGCGCTTGGCAGCCAAGCACTCCTCCCTGTTACCACCATTCTTCCATTCCTGGAAAAGCTTTCTTTTCTCCTTAACTGCAGCTTCTACACCCTCATCCCATCACCAAGTTACTTTATGTCTTGGTGGGCCTCTTGTCCAACCACATATTGCATCAGTAACTCTCAAGAGGTTGTTCTTAAGGGCTCTATACTGTTCATTAACGCCTCTATCTATGGCTTCCTGTTCAGCCACCACTCTCCTCATCTCACTATAAAAGGCATCCCTTACTGATTGGTTTCCCAGCTTCCATATTTTCCTCCTAGGTACATATGTCCTCCTTCTCATCACTCGTTCCTTAAGCACCATGTCACAAATCAACAGTTTGTGCTGCCTTTCCTCTACCTTTCGCTCTGTTGAACACCACCTCTTCTCCTCTAAACCTCACCTTCTCTTTCTTTCTGAGACTCAGCTGTCTGAGGCAACTGACAGCAAACCCTTTTCTGTATCCTCCTACTTTCTCTATTCTCATTTCAAAGCCAAAGGTGGCTGTTGCGTATATGTACGCAACAATCTATCTTGCTCTCGTGTTCCTGAACTTGATTCTTCTGAATTCTCTACTCTCTGGCTTCAGCTTTCCTGTCATTCTCTGACTAAATATATCTGTGCTGTTTACTTATCTCCAAATTCTACTGACTATCCAAAATTCTTTGACTATCTTACTTCTACGATGGAACACATTCTATTTGAATTTAATCCTTAATTACAGTTGATTCGTGCAAAAGAATTGCAGGAATGCATGACTTTATGTTAAAGAATCAATAGACTACATAAAGTTTCTTCTTCAAACTCATTTGTATTGATAGGATATGGGATTTTCATGTGCAGTAGAGAATAAGCTAATAATACTCGTCTCCTGTCGCCCTGCGAAGCTCCCACCCGATGACACCGGGAACCGGCGAAACTTTTACACTCAAACAGCCTAATGCTGGGTACTGAACTGGGGTCACAAAGAGTATATGTTTATAGAACAAAATATACTCAGAATTACATGATAGATCATTGGTGTAAGTTTTTGTCATACGTCGCGTTACACCCTGTATATACAGTATATATACATACAGTATATAGGGTGTAACACGATGTACGACAAAAACTTACACCAATGATCTATCATGTAATTCT